>JACXGK010000773.1:0-74303 GCA_016801125.1 Novumbra hubbsi
GCAGCATCATGCTAGGAACCTAACACTGCCCATGCCTCAACACACAACACACCATCTCTACAGTGTATTATGTTGGTGGCAGCATCATGCTAGGAACCTAACACTGCCCATGCCTCAACACACAACACACCATCTCTACAGTGTATTATGTTGGTGGCAGCATCATGCTAGGAACCTAACACTGCCCATGCCCATGCCTCAACACACAACACACCATCTCTACAGTGTATCCATTGGAGCACAGTAAATACCATTATTAAGATATTGAGGGAATATGCTACTGTTACTCTGTCCTAAACAAGCAGTCTTGCGTAGCTAAGCCATACTTCTTACTGCAACGATAAGCAAAAGTGACCTTCATGGGTGACTGACAAAGAAAGCCATCTTTGAAAACATTCACATCAAATATTGGGTAGTTTGCCAAGTGAAGATTCTATGGTTGGGTGGGACCAAAACAGAGCTTTTTGGTCTCACCACTAAGCAATGTGTTTGGCACAAGCCTAACATTGGTCATTATCCTGAGAACTACCAGGAAGCATGGATGTGACATGCTATGTAGATGCTTCTTTGCATCAGGGCCTGAAGAGATTGTAAAGATTGAAGCAGTATAGTATAGTGAAATTCTCAAAGAAAATCTGTGTAAGTCTTCAAGAGACCTTTGACTTGGGGAAAATCTTCCAGTGAGAAATGACCCGGACAAACCGCCAAAGTCACTCTTGAGTGGATTAAAAACAAAAAGGTTAATGTCCGGACCTTAATCCAGTTGAGAATACCTGGAAAGAGTTTAAGATTGCTGTTCATCAAAGGTCTCTATTCCAACTTGACGGATCTAGAGCAATTTATCCAAATAGGTTGGCTGTAATTGCTGTCAAAGGTGCCTCTACCAACAATTGAATAAAAGGGTAAATACTTTAGCAATCAATTATTTTCTGTTTGTATTATTATGGAAATATTTTAAAACAATTTGTAGATTTTATTTTTCATTTTGACATTATGGACCTTTTCGTGTTGATCAGAGGCAAAACCCCCAGGTTTTAATATATTTTTCATTTCATGTTGTAACACAAAAAAAATTGATTAGCCCTAGGAGTGTTGTGGTAATTTTACTGAACTGATTTATTGATGTATTCTACAATGTACATTTCTAGTTAAGTATTGAGCTTAATGGAAACATGGAGGATGGTAGAGGAGGAGGAATGACAGATGTGTTCACAGGTTTGTCAATGTGGGAAAGGGAGAACATGAGGTGTTGATGTAAACCTTTTGCCAGCATGGGGGTAAGGACAGGATAGAAGAAGACACAACTGGGGCTAGGAACATATGTTGTTTTCACAGGGAGCCTATGTAAACACCTACCCCCACCATAAGTATTGAAAGTATTTCCAACTGCCATCAAAGATGTCTCCTGGTTTACCATGCAACTTTGATTCCTCTCTCATTGCAAGTAAAAAAACTGCTAATTGTGCCAAGAGAATATAGTCTCTGTACCTACTTCCTAAATAGTCCTATTTGATGGATGAATTTCCATCACAGAGGGAGTACTTTGAAACGGTATACCTGTGTATGAAACTGATGCTTTGGAGGAAATTTACGTTTCAGCAAGACAGCACAAAGCCAAAGCACCAATGCAACTGTTTTAGGGACCAAAAGGTGAATGACCTACATTAAGTTAATGTCCTGATCAATCTCATTCAGAATATGAGGCACTATTTGAAAATTGCAGTCCAAAAGCATAATCTAACCAACAAAAAAAACGTGCAGCAAATCAGCCAAGATAAATGGTCCAAATTATCTCTGACACTGTAACGCTGCTGACATGGAGGCCGAACACATTGGGTTGGAGGACATTAAAATAACTGCAGATGATACAAAACTGAAACTAAATCACAAGACAGAACAGAACAACATTACAGTTGAGCCTAACTCTAAACAAAGACCAACAAGACACATTATGATAGTAGGAAATGAAACAGGGACAGAGATCAGGAACACAGGTCAGGGTGGTACGTACAAATAGGTGTCCGTGTTATAAATGAGGGAGAGAGGACGTGGGATTCCGATTGGCATGGCATGCTTGCCGTTCTAGGACGTGACGCGCAGTGACCAAAGCTGGTACATACCAAAACGCAAGTTGGTAGTAGGCACATTAGTGTTGCTGTTTGATACTTAAAATAACATAGGTATGCTTATTATAGTCGTGCTGATATTTCCCAAATGAAATATTTCAAATAAAATGCCACAAAGACACGTTTTATTTGTATTTTAGTAAAAAAAAAGAAATGTATGCATTCAGCAGAAACTTTAAAATGCATTCTATGCAATGCATTCAATGCATATTATGACTTATTGTAAGTACACTTTACTCAGTGAAGGTAGCATTCAGCTAGGTCAGTTCGAGATTAAAACATTTTATTCTATAAAAAACTATAAATAAATTGATCAACCAAGGTCAATTATTTTTATTAACTTGCAGCTGGACTTCACAGTCACTGGTTCATTAACATCATAATTATCAAAATAAAAAAATTTGAATTAATCTCATATATTGGTAACACAATCCACTTAGTCCTATAACTTGTAAATAATTAATTATTAATGCATTAATGAATAATGTACTGCCATTTATTAGTAAGTGCGTATGGAATTATTTAATGACATTTGAAACATTATTGGTTCTGCATAGCAATTATGATCCAATGTTAAATCTGTGCTTGGGGTAGGATTGGGTTGGGGGGCGACAACTCAGTACTAGAGGACACATATTTCTCAAAATATAAATCATTTATTGGCTAATCTCAGATTAATTTATTTAAAACTATCATAAAATGAAAACGATTGTGTTGGTGGTAGGTACATTAGTCTACAGAATGTTTTCCATTTCATCCATTGACAGAGAAAAGCATTACAGTGAACAAGTGCTATACCATAATTGCTCCCCAGGTTTCCTGAAACATTATTAAAACGAGCCTTCAAATGGTAAAATGGAGTCTGCAAATCTCTTTAATAATGACCTAAATGGCTCTAATGAGCTTCTTAAGACAATGAAGCTATCACCTCAGGGTAGGGTTGCACAAATCCAGGCATTTGTTGGAAGCCATCCATTCCTGCGATAATGTGTTATTAATGTCTGGTCCACAGTGGGCCAGGTTTTATTATCAAAATGTTAATCACTTGCCAAATATATGGGCCATCATTTTTTTATTGAAGAGGATTACATGGTGCACCACTCTAATGGGACCCTAAAAAATCCATAAACAGCCATCAAGTTATATTTGTCAGGACAATGTTTTGTAAACTGATCAGTGACCACTGAGTCTGGGTTACTTAAGAAGATGTCTACGTCTAATGCTTAATTAAAAAAAAATATATTGTACACACAGAGCTCAGGTGCTTGTTTTGGCATCAATGATATATGGTGACATATTGTTTAGGTTTGACAATCTTTAAATGAATGCATTAAATGTAAGTTACTCTGGATAGACGCATATGCTAAATTACTAAGAAGTACATTTTAAATGGAATCTATTACATAGCAATCATCACGAAGCAAAATGTTTACAGCAGCAAAATACTGCAGACATCTCCCAGAAAGGTAGAGGGGAGGAGGACGTTAAAATTATTGTTTTTTAGCTCTATTTTCGAATATAATTCTGCTGAAGAGTGCAGTGTAATGGTATTTGTTTTAGCATATGGTTTATTAACAAGGCAGAGGTACCTAAGCAAACATAATGACAATACCATATGCATATCCTTTTTGTCCTTCTAGGGCGTTTTGAACATTACTTTGTAATTTAACATTTCTGTCATTTTTGCTGTCATAAACAAATAGATAAATGAGGGAAGTGCGAAAGTCAGACCTTGTAATCGGTACTGTTGTGACATGCTCACTTCTCACAATGCCTGTTTACACAATCCTTCCCCATGTTTCTTTTGTCTCTGTTAAAATCAGAGACAGCCATAACTCAAACCGTAAGTAACAATAAGACAGCTAGCACTGACAGAACATTCCCGGGGATGTTGCAACAATAATTTTTGAGGGCCCTTAAAAACACCATGCATGCTTACTGTATAGCATAACGTCTGTCTATCACCTATTGTCTTAGGAAGTTGGCACTACAGAAGCTGTCAGTGGGGAGAATAGTGTACATACACTCATCATACGCTTGATCATGTACTGTAGAGGTTGTTGGGTGATTCTGTGGGAAGGAGAAAGGTGGCTCCATGGGAGGTCAACATGACACGTGTACAATGGGGACTAAAGGAACTTGACGCCAATGAAAGAGCCTTTGTAGGAGCTCCGAGCTACTGTTAGGATGAGCTGTCAAAGAGACGTTGAGAAAGAAAGCAAGAAAACTGTAGAGGAGGAAGAGTGAAAGCAATAAGGGTTTGGAGAGATTGAAAAAAAAGAAGATGATGACGGTTGAGAAGGATAATGATGGATATGAGAGAAATTATTTGCTGAATGCACATTGACCCCTCATGTGGGTTTCATGCTAAGTGAGAATCTTCATTAGGGCGCAGTATCAGGCATACTTCCTTGATCCCCCAATGAATAAGGTTGGCATGTTTTTACTTGACCATATCAACCAAGGCTTTTAAAAAGGATCAAGTATCTTTGTCTTTATAATGGTTATTGGACGTTTAACCAATTGCAATCAGAATGCATGTCTAGCTTTACAAAAAAGACAGACCAGCTTTACATTACTTTTCTATTTGATTTCTCTGAAGTGGCATTTGACATTCTGGCAATGTCAAGTGCTATGCCAAGTCGTTGATTACCAATCTTTAACTTACAAGCTCGTCACATTAATCAAAATGTTAAGGTAATTTAAAGGGGCTAAAATGCAGTGTAAATTCTACTACCTCTGAGGAACAGAGTATGTGCCTGTGCTAAGGACTTCTTTGTTAATCACAGTGTTTAGTAAATGGCACCTATGGCACCAATTGTTAATAAATATGAGGGCATTGGGAAGTTTGTCTTCATCATAGGCTTGACAGTTTCATATTCTGTTCTCAATTGCAGGTTTCTCCAAGGCAGCTCAGCCCAAAACAATGCATAGAGCATAATTATAATCTCTTTTCTCTGTAATTATTATTAAATAAATCTGTAAACATTATTAGAGGATGTTGTAGAAAAATGCAAATATATATTTACTGAACATGTATACAATTATTTGAAAAACTTAGGACACCTAATTAAATATGAACAGATTTGATCTTATTACAAACAATATCCATAGATAAAGGTGATGAAATTGAACCGAAAACAATGACATTAAACCAAATTGAACCAAAAACAATGATTTTACCAATTATATTGATTAGTTAGGAAAATATTTACCAAGGTGCCATTTCCTACACAGGAAAAAGTAATAGCTGAAATAACCTCAAAAATACTTTTCCTATAACTGTCTGCCAGTTTCTGACATTGACTGGGAGAATGTCTTTCCCACTTCTCCATGCACAATTGTTTCAGCTGTGTGATGTTTGAAGGATTTCTTGCATGCACAGCCCGTTTCAAATCACCCCACAGCATCTCAATAGGATTCAAATCCAGGCTTTGACTTGGCTATTCCAGAACTCTGGTTGATGAAAATGTTGTGTTTCTAGTAAAGGAGGCTTTTTACATTGAACAGGAATATTTTTATTTTCGTCCTTCTACTCCACTGTTGTGACACCAGGATCACCCTAAAAAATCTATTTGTGTAGCGGCAGTTGTCTATCATTTTCAATCTCTACAGTGTGAACACATTGTGGTACTCACGTAAAACAACAGGGAGTGAAGTGTCGTTTTTAAATACTGCACGCAGATTTATTAGATCGAAAAATTGTCAGGGGACAATAACAAACTTTACAAAATCACGAAGTTGTAATATTATTAGTAAGATCGCTGTTTTGGGGTTTTAAGCGATGATATTTGTTTAAGCACTTTGGAACAACTGCTGATGGAACATTCCTGGCGGGGCTGGGCAAAATTGTTCTGCCCTCTGCTGGAACCCCGGTGCACCATCAGCCTGCTGATCCAAGGATTTAAATGCCTGGCCACAATAATGTAGCCATAGTGTGTGGCATTTGTGTACACTAATTCACCGCTCAGGGGCACCTGACCATTTTAAAAGATTTGCGTCAACATTATATAATTTCAGTTACAATCTTTTGTTTTCCTGTTCCTTAGTCCAGGATTTTGCAAATGCCATTGGGAATTAGGGTGAAAACCCTTGCTGCTTTCTGACCATAGGCTTGAACGGGGCCTTTTATCATAAATCCTTCTCATTCAGTTCCGGGCAGGCTTGACGTGATTGCGTGAAATTGCATTTGAAATCAAGTTAGGAAATGATGCAATGTGTCTTAAATGGCTGTCCCACTATAGTTGTTTTCAGCTGCACAAGTTGTCTATATTTATCGTCATCCTTAGGGAGTCTGATCCAAGCTCGTCATACACATAATTGAGGCTAAATCTGATTTGACTAAAAGGCTTCATCATTTAGAGGGTCTTTTAGCAAGCAGCCATTGAGATTGAGAACACAATGGAGGTAGTGTTTGCATTCATCTTCATGGCAATTTGTACATTCCTGCTCAGCTCTTAAGGAAATCCCTTGACACGTTCCTGACTAAACGATCAGTCAGTTAGAAGGAGATCAAAGGAAGAGCAGATACACGGTAATGCTACAGTCAGAGCACCCTGTATGGTCAAATGCTGAGGAAAGAAAAGAAGCCAGATCATGAAAAAAGATGGAGAAAACCCTGTCCCTGGTAAATGAATTGTGTACTTAAACAGTAGTTTAAATACCAGGGAGGCGGCCAACAGCATAGTGCCAAAGCCCAAAGCAACATGGTAAATTAGTCTCCTTAAAAAGTCCTTAAAATAGACAATGACATCAAGCAAACTTACATCAATTCCTAATGAGATGGCCGCACTTGCCGATTCACTGTTAAGCTTGACTTTTAAAGCCACCTAATTGCCTCCAACATGCTCAGAAGAAAAGTCTCTCTCCCTCAGTGGATGTGGTCAGTGGATGACCCCTTAAAAAGAGCCCATCCTCAGGATTGTCCCTACTGGGTCTCCCAGAATGAAAATGTAGGTAACCTGCCAGCATGTATTCAAATATTGCACACCTAACCAAACATTAGCAGTAGCACACAATATTTGTAATGAAAGGTGTCAAGCTGGGTGTTAAGTTGATTTATTGGTGATTCTTAAAATGACTGGAAAAGTCTCTGGTGTTCAATGGGACCCAGAGAGAGATAATTATATGAATTTCAGGTATAACAATACAGACTGCCAGGTGGCCATTAAGGTTACTGCTTTTGTCGGTTTACAAGAATCTGGATGAATGGTGAAAGCTCCCAATGTATTTTCCATCTCAAGAAACATTTAACAAAAAGGTGTTATATTGTCCTATAGAAGTTATTGAATGATATTGGAAACAGTGGTATCAATCATTGTGAATAAGGTTTACTAGCTTTACAACATCTCATCTGATTTTAGCATTTTCTTACAACCCTATTTCCCTATTTTAAGTTTGGACACTGTAAAATAAAAATAAAAACAGAATGCAAAGATATGCAAATCATTAAAATCCTATATTAGATAGAAAATAGACCTATCAAATGTTGAAAATTGCTCAATGTTCCTTAATGCCTGCAATACATTAAAAAAAAAGCTGAGAGGGCAACAAAGCTGTTTAAGACCAAAACATAACCTGGTGGAACGTCTCACTAACTAACCTGGTAAATTGACAACCGGTCTATAACATGCTTGGGTATTTAAAGATCATCCCAGAATGGAGGAGTCTTGTGAGGTAAAGATGTGGACAACAATGTCATTCTAACATGTTTCATATTTAGATTTAGATACAAATATATGTAAATGTTCAGGAATATAGCTGATGATTATCTTATGATTAGAAATTATTATCAAAAGGCGTTGAATCAAATTACACTCTAAGTAACTTTATGTACATTTCTATTGACATAAACTGATGATAGTGGAGACATTAAAATGGTACAAGTGTAATATATGTTTATATTGCAGATGTTTGTGTGATAACATTGATGAGTAATAAACCTGTGTATGTATACTACATTTCTTAGATTTTCCACTCACCAGAAATCTGAATGTGTTTGATATTTTCTAAAATTCTTAGACAATATGTAATTCTAACTTCTTAAATTAATTGATATCACAAAGAACTGTATCGGTTCTCATTATGGCCCCAAAGCTCAACCATGTCTGAACAGGTTATGAAATGTATTGAATACGTCTTGACAAGCCCTGGCCCTTATGTGGGTAAAGAGGGGTTGAAATCTGTGTACTGTATTTACAGAAATCCGGGGAAAGCCTCACAAATCGTGAGGAACGTTAATAGGTAATGGACCATTGTTTTGTTCCCCGAGCCACTTAGTGATCACTTTTGCCTTATGGCAAGATGCTCCATCATCCTGGAAAAGGCATTGTTTATCATCAAACGGTTGGGAGAAGTTTCGCTCATAGGATGTTTCGGTAGCATTGTTTTATGGCTG
This sequence comes from Novumbra hubbsi, assembly GCA_016801125.1. Classification (NCBI taxonomy): domain Eukaryota; kingdom Metazoa; phylum Chordata; class Actinopteri; order Esociformes; family Umbridae; genus Novumbra; species Novumbra hubbsi. Next base: position 8,524 of record JACXGK010000773.1, read on the forward strand.
TGTTCATGAGTGAGCCCACTTTCTTGGCTGAGAAGCAACCCCACACATGAATGGCCTCAGGAAGCTTTACTGTTGACATGACACAAGACTGATGGCAGCGCTCACCATTTCACTTAAGCGTTTTTCCGGAGGTCCCAAACAAACAGAAAGGGGATTCTTCAGAGAAAATGACTACCCCAGTAATCAGCAGTACCATCCCTGTATCTTTTGTCGGATCAGTCTGTCCTTGATATTTTTATCACCCTTTAAAAGAGCAAAGTCCAATGAAAAAGTATTGTTTGCACAGATAGCTATCTAGTTTAAAGGTTATCACCCACGTAATGCAATGAGATAACTAAATGTCTAGTCATGTTTAGAAAAACCAAAATTTCCTCTATAAAAACACTAACAGTTATGTAACAGGCTAACATATTTTTCTGGAGATAAAAGCATATTGCATTTTACACAAGACTAATTGATAAAGATTGTACAGCATATTGAATTCATTTATTAAATTAATACATTCCCAGATAGCAATGCGTAACTGGTTGACTGGCAGATTTCTGTAGGTATTGTGGACCGAGCACTAGGGTGATTGGAAATAATATTATTGACAGTGCACCAGTGGCAGATGCTTTTACAAAGTGGCAGCCTACCCCTTACCGATTACGTGCCCATTGCTCAGCCACTGTCCCTTAGCTCTGAACCCACCGCACGACTCTCCAACTGCCCGCAATAGGAAAAAAAAAACATTCAGCCCAATTAAAAGATATAAATAATTGCATTATTAACAACTGGATATAATGCCATGTGGACTGACTCAAGAATACACAGCCAGCACTTACTGGCAGTACAGTAGGGAGGTTCATGTCACTTTTTACAAATGTATTAATTTTTGTACATTTACAATTAGTTGCATATATGCCATTATACAGTTTACAATATTTTAGGTATAAATGTATTTATTGAGGAATTTATTTATTTTTCATTTGGGCAGCTCTGGTTCTTTATATTGATGGAGACAATTGTCATTTATTATAAAAACCATGTGGAAGGGGCGTGACAATTTTTTTTAACTCTACTCATTACACTGGAAACCAGTTTCTAGTAAAAAGTCACCACGAATATAGATATTTTTATTCCACAAATAAGGCCTGTATTGGATCTATGGTATTTTGAGTTCAACATGAAATCTTTATTTATTCAGAACCAGTTCATACCAGTTCATAACCAATCTGCATTGGTTATATCAAGTAGGTAAATAAAATCAGGTGGGTAAATAACTAAGTACCAAGTGCCAAATCAAAGAAGGCATATATAGGAAAAAGTTGGGTAGGAATTTGATAAATACTGACAAGAAACCTTGCAAAACACACCATACTGAGAAGAAAGAAGATCACAGAGGACATGGGAAGAGGGTAGCAAGGGCACATCAGTCTTTAACATTTGCGTAGTCCACTGTAAGGTAAATCATTCACAAATGCAGAGCCTAGAAGGGGATGCTTTTCCAAAGTATCCCCATGAGCCAAAATATAATAATAAAATAGGTAAATGCCAAACCAAAAATAAAATGTTGAAATTGGTAGACTTCCCTTGCAGCATCTCAGGCATGCTTCAGCAATAAGAAGAACGCTAAATTGAAATGGCTTCCATGGGAGCTTAGCTAGAAATACCAAAAATAAAGACCAAACCTGCCCGTCTTAACTTAGACCCAATGCTGCCTACTAGCAAAATAACCTTATACCAACAGACAAGCACGGTGGTGTGAATGCTTGACTGTTACTTTTTTGCCTTTGTACTTTGGACTGCAGATCATTAACGGAACCATGAATTCTGAGGTATACCAGATGATTCTTGAACAGACTGTCAGGCTGTCAGTCAAAGAGCTAAAGCTAGGTCAAAAAAGGGTCCTCCAACCAGGCAACCCAAAGCATACAAGGCAATCTAGAAAAGAATGCTTTAGGAGAAAGAAGATTTTTTTGGGATTGACCAAGTCAAAGTTTTGATCTTAATCCAATTGAAATGTTGTGGCAGGACCTGAAGAAGGCAGTACATGTCAGACACCCCTCAACAGTCTCTTACTTGTCTGAGTTCTGCAAGGAAAACAGGGCAGAAATCCTTAAAAAAAAACATGTCAGAAACAAATTTGTGGCTATAAGAGATGGTTCTAGGTTTAATGGCTAATGGAGGTGCCAAAAGCTAATAAAACAATGGGTTCACATATCTTTGCACTCATAAAATCTGAACAATACTTGCAAAAAAAACAATGATAAAATAGCATATGTTTTTGTTTATGTCATTTATTTAGAATGTGTTCATACTTTGATTGGTAAGGAGTTTGAGTTCATGTCCATATTTTGTTGAAATGTAATGGGCATCCCAATGTGATTCACAAACGTCCAAGCAGCACTGCATGTGACCTTTTGACATGTCAGGGTCCAGGAGTTCACCCAAATGGGCCTTGTGGCAGTCCAATGAATGTCTTCTACAGAAAGAAAGGTCAAATGGTAGGAATCCCGGGAACCGGCTGGAGTTGATCATTAATAAGTGGTCCACTGCCCTGTCGGATCTGGGTTTATAACAGATGTGCAGTTTCAAATGGGAAGGACTTAGGGGGATTAGTGCAGCCGTTGTGCATTTTTATTCTGATGGGCATCCTGAACAGATGCGGGGCATCGTTTATGGAACCTGACATAAAATACGTCAAAGAAACACCTGAGTGGAATTCCAACCTATGGTTTTCATGGGGAGACCGAAGCTAATTTGAAGTATTTGGTTTTCTGGCTAGTACTCTTTAATGCAGAGCAGAGATATACTGTATATGAAGAAGCAGGAATGGTTTGCCAGACATGTTGGTTTCGTTACATGTGAATTATTATGAGCTGCGTTGCTTTTTCTGCCATTGTTGGTCCTTAAACAGAGGGCCTGAATCAGGTTACCAAGACAACCATCATACAAGGATAATTACCAAGGCCAGGCATGCATAAAAGAAGATGTCCTAAACCAGCTGCTAGCAACGCTGGACCACTGCATATACTTTGAGATATCCCAAACTGGCTATGCATATTTAATGTCCAATAGCGTGATCTTCAATTAAAGCCCTATTTCTGTATACACTTCTGCCGGCCATCAGACGTAAACCATGGACACATACATACAGTATACTTTTATAACACTGACAAATCCATATGTATTTGTCTGTTCATGCCTTCCTTTGCTCTCAGACACACTTGTACAGTGTATTATCACAGTGTAGGTATGCATACATGCCTCCATCACTACTGTGAGAGAATGTGAAAAAACCAAACAAGATCCAATATAATTCAGTTTTCCAGTGGAATGAATAATTCAGAGAAATGGCTTTCACATGGAGATTATTTTGTTTAGAATGCCCTTGTTAGAAGTGCAACCTAGGTAGAAAGCAATGTTTTTCCATGTTGCAGTGAGGTATTCAGAAGGAATATTTCGTTGTTTGCTTATGCCTGACGTATTCTTTGTTTGTGATAAAAAAAATTATAGCACATACAAATTCATTTTCTGTTTTTCTGTATCTCTCAACTATGTTTTTGTTGTTGAAGTGACACTCCATTAAGAGGTGGGTGTTAGTGGCCAACACTGCATTGTTGTACAATTATGTTTGTGCAAATGCATTTGACCAAGACTACCACTCCAGTGTCTTCTGACTAGGGTTGCACATTTGCAGATCTTTTAAATTCCCTGGTTTTCTAGAAATCCTGGTTGCGGATTTTCTTCCTATTTTGTTACTGAAATGGTTTCATGAGCCTATGTACTATCCAACTAACAGTGCATTGAGTTTCTGTAAAAAAGACTCATTCAATCATCTTCTCAAATCAGTTTTTTGTGTTGCTTTACATCTATTTGTCCACCACATAAGGCGGTCACTGAAGTAGATGTTATGTCTCATTTGTAATAAACAAGAAAAAACTATTTTAGTGGCACAACTCATATTAGTGGATTAGTGACATTAATGGCTTCTTTCACCTATTATGTACAGACAAGTCTTGTGTTAGTCAGGTAAAAGAAACTATCCTTGAAACATAAACTAATATGAGACAATTGGGCAAGCCAAATATTATGCCTGCTCAGCCCAAATATTTTAAAATGATGTCAGTTATACTAATCTTGCATGTGATATAAATATTTGGCAAACCTTTATTACTTACTTGCTTGTATAAATTGCATGGTTTTCTCCGGAACCTGGATCTGTTAGCAACCATTAGTGTTGGCTCTGAATAGGTTTTGTCTGTGTCGAAAACTGCTAAGAGCTTCTTCAGGCAGGAGGGTGAATGCTCATGGTGGGAGGTAAACTGGCATGCGGGCGAGGGAAAATGGAGGGAGTGGATTCTTGATACTTTCCCTACAGACAAGCCCTGCTCTGCCCCTCACGCCTCATTTAGGGGGAGGAGGGACATCCTTTCATCGTGCGAGAAGAGGAGGGGCCCGGGGCATTAGAATAAAGACAAGTGGATGAGAAGTGGTATGCAAACCAATTGGACGGGTCGATGTGTGATTCAGGGAAAAGGACCGTATGAGGAACAGAAGAAAGGATGGAGGTGACGGGGTGCTTAAGAGGCTCCAATATAATACTGTCTAATTATATTGCTTTTTTTGGCTTGGGTGAAGAAGGCCATGGCAGGGGAACTGTACTATATAATAACAATGCGACCCAAGAGCTCTTCTCCCTTTCTCTGTCAGGTGAATCTGACGTTGTCATCTGATGGCCGTCACCGTGATGACAGCCATGCCTGAGCACAGGGCCACAGACAGACAGAGACAGACAGACTCTGGTGTTTGTGAAGACGACCGGCGTTGCTGTGAGCAATGTTGTCTGAGTGCCCACCACTTGCCACCAATCCACCCGACAAGTGGAGTCTGTGACAAATAAGCATGTCAGATCCGAGGAACTCAGGCCTGCTAGCTGTCCCGCTTTTCACGTCTCAGAGAGGAGAGCGAGAGGAGAGAGAGCTTAAGGGCGAGCTAACAACAACAACAACAGTCAGAGCACTAGAGGGAGCCGCTCTAGCAAAAATGCTGATGACCCGGGTGGTCACTAGAGGGCCTGAGCGCAGTTACAACTTGAAATCCTGATTTCCTAACAGATTGTTAGAGGCCTTGCATGAGAAATATAGAGGCTGAGGCTATGAATTGTTAGTGGAGTACTTTACATCAGTAAGTCAGAGAGCTAGATGAAACACACACACACACAACGGTTATCAGTAAGTTTGCTTTCACTAATTATGTAGTGGTTATCACTCTACAACTTATCAGCCCAAACAGTAATCACAGCCACGCTTCATCAGAACAGCCACGAATTTGGTTCTGACTGACAATATGTGATCAGTACATTTCCCACTGCAACAACAGGCTGATAGAATTTGAAGAACTCTGCATGGGTAGTTTCACAAAGGTTTCTGACACTGATCTGTTTCTGTGAGATCAGTCTCATTCATCTCTAGCCTCAAAATGCAACTATGCTGCTAAATCGTGAGGAAGGGCAGTGCCTAATGCAAATAGGGACTTCACTATATTCCTCATCTTTCAAATCATGTTATTGTTTTGTTTTGTTTTTTTTCACCAGCAGTTTCTGAAGAGCAATTGGCAGGTTTGGGATTTTTAGAGCTCTGTCTGTTTGTGAGAGAATTGTTGTGAACATGTGACAAGATGAATGTTTGGGGGCATCCTAGTGGAAAACATGATTCCACTTCACACTTAATGGACTGGCAGGCCTCTCCTGAGATTGCTGAGGAGAGAAGCGCTAGGGCGCCCATCCAATGTGCCTATCCAACACTAATGAAATCCAAACACAACGCCTATTTCATCACTTCTCACTTGCACTGCTTGGTCAACAGTGGGATGGGTTGTCGCTGCAAAGCCATAACTTGTTTTTATAGATGGCTAGATGAATCATTGAGGTGTAAAATAATACATCAAAAGGCTGTGTACCATTTATAAATATTATGGAACAAATGCAATACAGTATTGTTTGTGAAATGTCACTGTAATGCAAAAATGTGACTGAAATGGTTGACTAGTTAATGCGGAATAGCAACTAGTAAGAATTTGAATAAATACTACTTTGAAATAAGAACTAGGATCAGTTGAAATGTACTAGTAAAAATGGAATCATTCCAGAAGGAATTGATACAAGTATCTAGGAGTGGGCAAGGCTAAATGGACAAGTTACTTGCCTGGAGTAACGCAATGTGAAGGACTGAAGTTAGCTTCAGTACACTTGTAAACAACTTGAAAATTAATGTTAATCTTTTTATAAAACACATTTAAATATCTAGTGAAGTCGTCCATTGGAACCGGGGGAGAGAGGTTGAGCAGCAACTATGCAGATAACAGAGCTATTGCCAGAGCTGAAGTTCATGAAATTGTTAGAAATATTTGAGTACATGTATGTACATGAAACATTATTTGTGTACAAGACACAATTTTTGCAGATCCAATTAATGTAATACTGTGGAAGTGAAATGTATGTTTTAACATTATCCAACATAAAAGGCACTGACCTTGGGCAGATGTCACCCATTTCAAATGAAAGTTTTGCCCTCTCTACATTTGAAAAGCATGTTGAGTCAACCAATTCCATGCATTAGTGCATTAGTAACTTTTAATATAAATGTGTGCTGTACATAAAAAAAGCCTTTTTGTGTGTATGTAACACATCTATAATGAGTATTACGTGTCTATTTCACAAAAACCTGTGATACTGTGCTGATTGACGTTGCTGTTAAGTTGGCACGGTCTTCAAAGGAGGAACTACAGTGTGAGTAGAGAGCTGAAAGATATGCCTGCCAGAATGTGTTTTAGCCTGCAGTGGTTTACATGATCAGTTGAGGAGTCTAAACCAACTGACACATAACTTTTATATTGTTAATAGGCAGTTCATTATTCAATGTATTCTTTTCTGGATTAGTCCTCTTTTGTTTCATTCTTCCAGTTCTAACTGTCTAGTGGCTTCTTGGAATAGGATTGAGCCAAGAACTGGCCAGCCTGTGTGTGTCCCTCAGATGAATGAGTCACTCTTCAATCCAAGAACTATGTAAGACTTTGATTGTCATCTGCTAAATTGTTAATATTTTCATAGTACTTTTTGTAAATTAGCAGAGACATTGTATTAATATCTATAATATTTTTCTGTTGAATTTCACTACATTGCAACGTTTAATGATGGTGGAAATGACCATGAGGACACCTGCAATGACAGACAGAACAGACAGGGTTTAAATGCTTTAGACAAAGGAACAAATGAATCACCAGAACGCAGACAACAGAATCTAAAGCACCCAAAGCCAAAACAGGCATACTCGAACATAAAGGAATCAAACACAAACTATATAGACAAACCGACTGATTAAATATCTCACTAGACACACATGGGAAACAGAGTTCAGTATTCCTACCGGAGTGCGGGGAACCGTGCCCAAGTTGTCATTGGCTAACATTAAGGAGAACACTGGATCAATGAGGTGACGTAACATTCATGTTGTTTAATAACTTACACATTACAAAGTAACATTATATAGAGACACATTATTTGTCCACAGACAGGCTCCAGAAAATTATAAATTATATACAATTGATATGTAGCATAAAACCTCCTATTACCTACATATCCAACAGTTTTTAAATATATATTCTACTGTACAGTGTAATCATTTGTTCAAGTAAGGCAAGAAAAAGACTGACCAATTAGTTTTTTGTTGAGCTATTCCAATGGCTCTGGGGTTGAAAGACAATGAACTGGTTCATACGCATCCATGAAGAGTCAATAGGACCATCATCACTTGGGCCAACTTCCTTTACACCATGTGGATGTCACAGGAAGGCAAAAATACAAATACGGATTATCAAAGCTACCCAGACAGGTCGATGTTGGCTACACTAAGCTTAGTTGTCAGACACCTCCCTCCTGCAGCAATGAGATATTTTGTAACTATAAATATTAGTTTATTATCAATGAAGGCGTGGCTTCAGATTTGGAAGTGAAGGAATCTAAAATTCAGCTTGCCATTTCCAGAGACGTCAACTGCTCTGAAATGTCCAATGCAGTTCTCTGGTGAAGTAATGGGACAGAGAGCTATGAGGCACATCTTTCTACTTGCACTTTAAAAACTAGTTGAGTGACTTGTGATATAGTTGAAATGTTTGCTGTGACTTTCACTTTTTTAAATGTACAGCTAATTAATATTAAATACATATAAACCTATTGTACTTGCTAGGGTTTTATCATAATGTGGACTCTGATACTCTGTGTTCTTATACCTCACCAAACATAACAGAAGACTCAGTCCTGTAAGGGAGCGTGCCAACAGTAACTAAGACGGGAAGGTCAAGGATCGTGACATGTCCTTGAGAACAATAATCACTTCAATCTTTTTTTTCGTTTCTATCTGTCCAGAATTTAGGTTAGGTTATTATTTTTTTTAATTTAAGTGTAGGATAAAGCTAACAAAAAAGATCTAAGCCGTTCTTGGCTTATTTTTACCAATTCTGTGTATACGTTACAGCTTATCATATTTGATATTAAAAGAACACGTACTTTGAACAACCTAATGCTGAACTTCTTGTTTTAGTCTAATATGAGAAAATGCGTGATTTATTGATGTTTTTCTCCCAATTATGTTCGATATCCCTTCTTGGTTTGGTTTTGTGATTTGTGGTTGAACTCAAGCACTGATCTCCCCCAGACCACTACAAAGCTCCTGATGCACCCACATACATGCACACTTACACACACACACAGACCGACTGCTTCCAACCCTTTTCATAAGTCCCCCAAACCCTGGGCAGCCAAGCGTCAACAAAGGTAGTGAAGGAGAGTAGGGGGAGAGGTGATAGAAGCTGGCCTGACCTCCATACAGATGGGGGGACTTTGATTTTTGTCCTGTGTGTGTTCAAGTGGTCCCATTAAAAACCTTTTATTCACAGTGACCTTTCAATTCCTCCTTCCAGGGAGAAATCTCTCTTTCGGTCCTCAGATGCATTGACAAGCCATCCCTTGAAACAAAAGGCCAAGTGACAGTTTGACACAAAGTCAATATGGAAGACTTGTTTGTGTTTGAGCGCATTGTGCGCTGACCTCTTTGTTTGCCGCAGTGAACCTAAGCGGGATCTCGCAGTTATGTTGGCATTCCACTACCTTGTCTTCACTCACCTGCAGTTCCGGCATAGTGTTGGCTAACTATGTTGTACTGACACTTGTGTAAGCAGATATGATAAAGAACCCTTAAAAGCATAGGCCATTGTTTACTTTGCCAATGACATTTACCCGAGCAATCGTGCAGAAAGAATAAGGCACTCCTTTCTTCAAAAAGTCAGTTGGCAGTGACTCGGTTTGATACATTTCATTCCCTCTCCATGTCTTTGACACAGAGCTGCTTGCCGTTATCACTTCCTCTCCATGTGAATATAACCTCTCACCTCGGAATGTGTCACTGCTGTGAGAAAGTAAAATCAGTAATTTTCTATTGGGCGTGGGAGTCACCAGCCGTTATAACACTATGTTTCACATACAGACACACAAACACACATCAGACAGACTCACACAGTTCTAGACAACAGAAGACTGACCATATGTTTGTGGCTAAATGTAAAAGTGTTATACCACATAGTAGCTCTCCTTGGCTCTCCTTGGAACCATGGTTTCTCTGACTTCCACAGGGTTCTGCATATATTTTAGCCGAAAAACAAGGTGATCAATCAGTACAGTACAACTAATAAGTACGTTAGGCATTATTGTACAGGGTTGCTTTTTTGTGTACGGCTTTGATACAGTGCTGTGCACCAGTGTTAAGCTACATGTGTAGCATGTGAGAAATGTGTATAACGGTATTTCTTTTGCAGTAAGTGTTTATTTTCTGATAATTAAGGTTTTTTTGTTGTCAAAAAGGTAATTAATAGCACGTGAGATGGCTAGAACTGCAGCAGAAGACCCAAATGCTGATGAATTGTTCAGCTAAGAAAGCATTCTTGTGTGAAGTCTACACGCTAAAGTGATTGCAAGAATTGTTCCTTAACTGTCACGTGCCCTAAAAAACATGTCTTGTGAGACTTTGCTCTTGGTCAAAAGTGTACTTTTGTGCAAGCACATCTTTGGATTGCGTTCTGTCCTTCCAGGGGCCTTTAAGTACTGTTCATTAGATGCAGACTGTTTTGGGTCCTCTCCTGTGTATACTAATTTTTACGTTCTTCAAATTTCACAATTAATCAGGTTTATTAGATATGTTTTATTAAAATAAAAATAATCTGGGGGATTGCTAGATAAAGCTTCCAGAGGAAACCAAGTCTCTAAACACCACTAAAAGTTTCCAGGTAAGAGTTTACTGTTAAAACCTGAAAGTCAAAATAGAATTGCAAGTTTATAATAAAAAAGTAAGACTAACACACAAACGTGTGGCGTGCTTGCATTTCCCTAGCAAGGCACCAGCACAGGGGTCGAGGTGGCGGTGAAAGTCTCATTGACTTTAAATTGGAGCAGGGCGCCAATTTACATAACAGAAAAAAAATAAGAAATGATTGCGGTTTAAAATTTCCCAGACTTATACAAATTAACTTTGCATTCTGCAGGACTATTTATTTTTAAATGTAAAAAAAATGCAACGTGTAAGAACGTGCATGTCATACTCGAGCACCAGTTTGAAACCCTTAATTTGGAGGAGAAACTTGAATTAAAGCGGCGTGATGCCCAACAGCCACGTGATATTGTCATCACTCAAACTGCTGGTAAAAGTAACTTTGAGTGGTTTTTGGGGAGTATAGTGTCTAACGGCTAGCATACAAAAGACTGACTCTCTGAATATCTAGAATATTCAGATGCATTTTCGAGACTATGTTTGACAGCGATTCAAGACTTCAGAGGCACTTTGACACTCAGCCTATCTTTAAAGGGACTTTAGCACAGTACAAAACTGTGTGTATGAAGTGTACAGGGAGGAGATAGCCAAGCAAATTTATGAGACATAATTTGTTGCCATAAAGGCAGATGAGACAACTAATGTCTCTTGTAACTCACAAATGGAGGTTGTGTTGCGATACATGTTGCCTGACAATACAATGATAGAGAGGTTTTTGGAGTTGATGTCAAAGCTTAAACTGGACTCTCTAATAGCATCAAGCTGGGACCACTGAAGCTGGGAGACAAGCTGATTGCTCAGACCTATGATGGTGCGGCTGTAATGAGTGGAAACGTCTGAGGGGTACAGACGCTAATGAAAAGAGACAAACCCACATGCCCAGTTTGTTCAATGCTACGCACACCAGCTGAACATGACTGCAGCAACTTTGTTAAGCAAGGATGAGCATCCTAAAGGTGGTTTTAGCAAATTGAACTGCTTTTGCTACCCTTTTCTCTGGTTGCTGAGGCAACACAGAGATGCATTCCAAGGTCTCCTGCTGTACAATGGAACATTATAAGTAGAACTGTCAATGCAGTTTGGGAAAACCGTGCTGTACTGTTCCTGTGTATGGAGGACATACACACACAACCAGAATGGGATGAGGCCACCAGAAGTGAGGCATACAGCCTGTCAAACAAACACAGAGACAAAGCCATTCTGCAGCTGCTGGAATTTTCATTCTTTCAAATGCCAGAAGTGGATGTTTCATAGAACACTCTGCAAAAACTGAGCATCGATGCACCTGGGATTAGCAGTGCGATCGCCCGTTTCAAGGAGATTGTCCAGAATATGCGTCAGCCAACTGATGAATTGGCCACAACCAATCATGATGGAACAGACGAGCCAGGCCGACGAGGAACCAACACCCGTGATGAAGGAGGCATGCGACACAGTCATCTCTCGGGTGGAGCAGAGGTTTTCACAAAGCGACCAGCTGATCACTGCAAAGCTGTTTAAAAGCTTGCTCTTCCCACAATTTGTCCTGTCGTTCTCCACATCTGAGCTTGACTTTGCAGTGAAACTATGGCCTCTAGGAAGCGAGGAAAAGTAGAAGTCTGAACTGAACACTATGTACCGCCACACTGAGGTTCATACTGGCATACGGCCCTGTCTCTGTTGACATCCATCCATGAGAACAACCTAGAGGAGGCTTTTGCTGAGATAGTCACTCTGCCGAAAATGATGATTACAACACCTATGGCGACATCCGAGTCAGAGAGGAACTTTTTCCACCTTGAGGAGGAGAAAAACGCTCACTTGCAACACCATGGGACAGCCGCAACTACGCATTGGCCATGCTGTCCAACGACAGCCAGCTGATTCAGCAGCTGCATGACTTCGCTCCCAAAGTCATCGAAAAGTTTGCCCAGAGGAAGAGCCACTGTGTCACGTTTCTCTCCAAGTGAGCCCTCAGCTCTGGCGCGTGGAAGCATATTTGATCATCCTGATTTGTGGTGCAGGTCCGTGCATCGGTCATATGTTTGTGCTGGATCAATTTATGTAGACGTAGTGACAAGTGACAATGTGTCCATGCTTATCTATTACGGTTGTTGTCATAATGTTGGATCTGTGTCCCTGAAAAGTGGCCTGTCCGCTTCATTGTGGTCTTCAGTGGAGTTGAGCTCCTTGCTGTTCCTGTACCCACGTTTGTTCTGAGCTTGGTTGCATTCTTAATTTAGGTTTGTTATTGCGACAGCGGTAATTTTACATGTGTGTTAGACAGAGAGAGAAAGAAAAGGAGTCCATTTACATAAGAAGGACTCTCTCGCTCTTTCTTTTTCTCTCCCTCTCTCATGCTCTCTCTCCCACTGTGTATGTGTACTACAACACCTGATAGAAGCAAGCTACTCTGTCGTCAGGTGTTTGGTGGAGCCGTGCGGTTTGTTGACGTGTTAAAAAAAAAGAGAGTATTGTATTTTTACTGGTATATTTTTGAAAAACATTTTTAAATATAAAAAGGTCACTGCTAACGTGACCAGATTGAATCTGATTTTGTTGATCAATTTAATAATTGATTTTATAAAATGTTATACTGTAACTATAATTGTTGCATTCCTTGTCCATCTGGATACGTCTACTAAGTAGGAAGGCACCAATCAGTTTTTTTAGCCTAATAACTATTGCCTACTTTCAGCCTGAAAAATCATCCGATACAGATTTTACACTTTTTTAATGTGTATTACTAATTAATTTAAACTCCATTTTCAATCCAGGATGACACATCAAATCAAGAAAAGTCTAAATAAATGGTGAATTGACAGCCTATGAATTGACAACTAGCTGTCACGACTCGTAGCAGGCAGAACACGAGGCACAGAGGGTGTAGAAGGAAACATCCTTTATTTGTTTCCTTTTCAACTTTCAAAAGGCAGAAACAACAAAGGAGAGCCAAACCACAACCGAGGCACGGCACAAACAATGTCTATAGGGAGCTCTATAGCCAGACCCTGACTGTAACACCCAGACACATAGAGATGTCTAGAGGTCCCCAGCCGGGCCCTGACCGTAACCCCCAGACACATAGAGACGCCTAGAGGTCCTCAGCCAGGCCCTGACTGTAAAACCCAGACACATAGAGATGCTTAGAGGTCCCCAGCAAGGCCCTGACTGTAACACCCAGACACATAGAGATGCCAAAAGTTCCCCAGCCTGGCCCTGAATGTAACCCACAGACACATAGAGATGCCTAGAGGTTCCCAGCAAGGCCCTAAGTGTAACCCTCAGACACAGAGATGACAAGAAGTCCCCAGCCAGGCCCTAACTGTAACCCCCAGACCCATAGATATGACTAGAGGTCACCAGCCAGGCCATGACTTTAACCCGCAGATACATAGAGATGCCTAGTTTTTGCAAAATGTTGTTAAACGTCCTGCAAAATAAATTATTTAGCCTATAAGCCGGGACCTTGAGGCAGTGAGACAAACTAAAAATTGGCTAGTTTGGCTATGTCAAATGGCTACATCTCTTTTTGCTGACTTTTAAACAACATTCGTTTATTTTAAAGAAAAACATTTCAGAAGACAGCCTGTTCTTCTAATCTAAGATATTATTCGTAGTAGTAAAATTCTTTCTTAGATGAGTATATTGAATAGTTCCTATTTTGGCTAATAACTCTGGATTGATTTAATACTTTCTTATAGCCATGGTAAGTGAGGCAAAGTACCTCTCTTCCACCAGATCAGTCAAACAATTGCTTCCAATATGTCAAGACATGCTAGAGGTCTCTTTAAGTTTAAGTTGAGAGCAATTGAGATATTTGTTAAATTTACTTTTACAAGTCTTGTTTGAACAGTGAGCAATGGGTTCTGAACAGGATAACAAATCTGGTTCCATCCCTAACTAGACCAGAAAAGAATTATCAAGAAATACCTAAAATACTCAATCTCTGTCACAAATGACCGCAATGCGGTGGAGATGGTTGTATAGAAACATGGCAGTTTGCTGTTTGCCAGGTTCCGGTGTGTTCCGGGTGTTATTTGCACTAATGAACTAAATTACTTGACATTTAATTCATTGATATTTTGAATTAGCTTCTTTTATTAGGCCAATCCGGAAAAAATAAGGTTAGGAATTTTTGTAACCCACTTCACCCCTACATCGTTTAGTGTGTTTGTCTGTGTAAACCCCCTTCAAGGTTTTTTGTTTACCTTTTGCCATGTACTGTAATGTACTGCAGCTGTAGCTAATTCAAGGTCAGTCTTTTCGAGTGTTACTTTCCTTCATGCCCCCATACCTTACAGGCAGATTTGTAGAGAGCTTGCAGTGTTGCAGACACAGGCATCCTTTGACCAGGCTTGGCTGTAAAGGCCTATAGCATTGCCAATGTTGCCATCTAGTTTTAAAGAATGGCCCAAACTAGGCATGTTCTTGGCTGTACCTTAGTCCTTTTGAAAGCTCCTTGGTGCTCATCCTTGACCGTTTTGCTTCACTACCCAACAGAGAGAACTTATAGACTGCTGTATTTTAATTAAATCCCCAGAATCACAAGTAACAGTTCAACAAAGGTGGAGGCTTACTTACTTGGTGAGTGTGTGTTCTTGAAGGTAATTGGTTACAACTAGTTTCAGGTTTTTGTAGGTTTTGGAATGTTGATTATATCTGCTTTAGTTGCATTTTCAAAGTGCAACTCCTGTATGTTATCAATATCATCGTTACAGGGAACTGCTATTGATTAGCGTTTTATTTCTTTATGAGGTATCATCAGTGTTATTATACATTTGCTTGTGTTAATGATAAGAAACATCCTATTAATTCCACAGTGACTGGCACACGGCATTGTAATAATTAGCTGACTAATTCAATCAAGTAATTGAGTAGTAGCTACTTAAATGACATTTTGTTACATCACTAATACAGCAATGATGCATTGGGAAAACAATTCCCTTCCTGACACGTAAGTTATATTTTCACTTTTGGTAGACCAGTTTACAATTTTGGAATGTACAAAAAATTAAAACTATTTAGATAGCATGATGATTACTTGCACCAATAAGTGTTTATTTTCTTACTTCAACAGAAGTTGAGGGAACTGTGTAGAATTTTAGAAACCGGGATGCGGCAAAAGGATTTTGCTTGCGTCTTTCTTCCTTATTTGTGAAGAGAAGAATGCGTGTATGTAAAAGAGAGGGAGGGCACATTCTGTTGACCAATAGAAGTGATGCTTTAACCATTTTTAAAAGCATTATTGCATGCACCCAAATCATTTCTGGTGAGTAAATGTTCTGAAATGCTAACATTCCACTTACACTGCAAATATGATACAGACATTTTCATTATCATAAAATTTAAAATCTTTACATAATACCTCAATAAATTTAAATTCACTAAAGCAACCCCAATTGTAACTTTTACCCTAAACTAAACCCCAATCCCCCAAATAACAGTTTTACTCTGAATTACTCAATCTACCACCCTTCCTTGGCATATATATTGCATGAAATCATAATAATTTCATTTTGATGCACATTAACATATGTGATGTTCCCTAAATTCATTCTGGCAGCAATTTCACAGACATGGGGTTTATTTGGCCTGGGGTTTGGTTTACGCCGGATTGTGTGTAACTTTATCTCTGTGTCCAGGTTCCACATCTGCCACTGTTTTCTCTCTCTCTCTACCAAAACACTTTGCTCTGCACTCAGGCCTTCTCATTCATTCTAATTAAGTCAATTTAAATTGAATAAAAGCAGCTTGTTTACGAGGTACAGAGCTGCTTAGCATTCCAAGAGTGAGGACAGTTGTCTTCACAGAGAGGCAGAGTTTTACCTAGAGCCTAGATTTATATTTATTTCCATATCTTAGACTACAGGGAGAATGTCATGAAAGGAACTTAAATATACATATATATATATATATATAGATATATAGATATACACACATCTATAAATATCTCTCTCTATATCTACATCTACATCTACATCTACATCTACATCTACATCTACATCTACATATATATATATACATATATATATATATATATATATACACACACGATTTTTATGTAGATACACTATTCAAAACAATTAAGGGGATACCTAAATTAGGTCTTGATGAAGGAAATATATAGAAACTCTAAATCTTTTATGTACGTTGTGTATTTCATTCAGAACAGAATTATGTAACAACAATCAGTGGAAAACTAAATCACCAACCGATTTAGAGCTGGGTTCAAACTTACTCCAAAAATTTAAGTAAACAATTAAAATTACAGGCTGTTCCAACTTGTGTGAATGTCACAACAGCAATGTGACAGTGTGTATGGCCCACACGTGCCTGTATGCAGTCCCAACAACGTCTAAGTGTTTTGTATGTATTGGTTTTGGAGCAACATAAACACAATGTCTTTTTCAGAGAAGGTCTTGCTTATTTCAGCAAGACAATGCAAACTACATTGTGCACATTTTAGAACAGCATGGCTCAGTAGTAAATTAGTCTTGGTGCTAAACATGCCTGCCTACGGTCCTGGCCTGTCACTCATTGAAAACATTTGGGCCATTATGTAATAGAAAATATGACAATGGAGACCCCAAACTATTGTGCAGCATAAATGTAAAAACAAGCTACAATGGAAAATACATTTACTATTAAACATGCCTCTGTCCAAACTTTTTTTTGAAAAGGCATCAAATCAAAAAGGGGCATGCATTTTTCCCCAAAAAATAAAATGGATCTGGTTCATTAGATATGTTGTCTTTGTACTATTTATAGGGATTAAATGATTTGCACATCATTGCATAATGTTTGTTCTATCATTTTATGCAGCATTACAACTTTCCTGGAAATGGGGTTGTGTATAAATGTATATATGTGCGTGTATATACATTGATCAGCCATAACATTGTGACCACTGACAGGTGAAGTGAATAACACTGATAATCTCGTCATCATGGCACCTGTCAGTGGGTGGGATATACTAGGCAGAAAGGGAACATTTTGTCCACAAAGTTGATGTGTGAGAAGCAGGAAAAATGGGCATGTACAAGGATCTGAGGGCCAACATGTGATGGCTAGACAACTGGGTCGGAGCATCTCCAAAACTGCAGCTCTTGTGAGATGTTCCGTACTTATCAAAATTGTTTTGATAGGAATGTGTCAGAAAACACTGTGCATCACTGTTGTTTGCAAATGGGGCTGCATAGCCGCAGACCAGTCAGGGTGTCGATGCTGACCCACTGCCGAATGCACCTAGAATGTACATCTGAGCATCAGAACTGAACCACTGAGCGAAGAAAGATGGGAGAAGGTGTCCTGGTCTGATGAATCACAGTTTCTTTTACATCACGTGGACGGCCGGGTGCATGTGCGTTGCTTACCTGGAGATCACATGGCACCAGGATGCACTATGGGAAGAAGGCAAGCCGGAGGAGGCAGTGTGACGCTTTGGGCCATGTTCTTCTGGCCCCTTGGATCCTGCCCTTAATGTGGGTGTTTCTTGGACACGTACCACTTATTTAAGCATTGCAGACCATGTACACCCTTTTATGGAAACGATATTGCCTGATGGCATTGGCCTCTTCAGCAGGATAATGTGCCCTGCCACAAAGCAAAAATGGTTCAGGTATGGTTTGAGGAACACAACAACGAGTTCAACGTGTTGAATTGTCTTCCAAATTCCCCATATCTAAATCCAATCGTGCATCCATGGGATGTTCTAGACAAACAAGTCTGATCCATAGAGGCCCCGCCTCACTACTTACAGGACATCTTGTGCCAAATACCACAGCCCACCTTCATAGGTCCTGTGGAGTCCATGCCTCTAAGGTTCATGGCTTTTTTGGCGGCAAAAGGGGGACCAACACATTACTAGACAGGTGGTCATAATGTTATGGCTCATTTGTGTATATCAGTATGTATATACACTATATACTGTATGTATATCCACCCACTTTTGGCTCCAGATCCGACTGAATTCCTCACACCAAGTTGCTGGAAAAAATTCCTCAGGGATTTTTGTCCATGCTGATCTGTTAGCATCACACAATCCCTGTAGATTTCTCTGGCACCTGTTCAGACTGCAAAACTTCCTTTCCACTTCATACCAAAGGTCTATAGCATTGAGATCTGGGGACTGTGCAGACACTGTCATGTTTCTGGAACCAGCTTGAGCTGATGCATGCTTAATGACTCTGCACATCATTCAGCTGAAAGCCTTGTTTTGAAAAAGGATAGACTGTGGCCATAAAGGGATGCACATGATCAGCAACAATGAATAGGTACAGTGCGACACTCAAATTATGCTCAGACGTATGAAAGGTCCTAAAGTGTGCTAAAAAACGACCTACACTATCACCTCTACCGTTGGCACAATCAGAATGGATTTCTGGACACATATTGTAGTTTTAGCACTAAGTATTAACTTAATATTGTTCTTAGTTGGAACTTCTGCTTTTGCTGTACTTTTGCTTTCAAAATAAATTTTCCTTTGAGTTGTTTTATATTTAACTCAGCCAGAGGGCAAATTAAATATATATCTCACATGCTGAGAACCAAAAGTCATTATAGATGTCTTCAACTTGCGATGTTTTTTCATACTGAAAAGGAAGGTCTGTGGGAGATTTGTCACTGGGAGAGAGACTCAGAGTCAGTCTAAGGCAGAATTCAGTCATTGCTTAGAAAAATTACTCATTGATTGAAGTAAACATTTATTTTCCCTTGATACAGATCTTTTCTATTTTTGGAAACCGGAGGTTTATATATCTGCATCTATAAGATGTAATACATTCGCAGAGCCCCAAAACCTGAACAGATGTTTTTTCAGCAAAAATAAAAAATCGGCTAAACATCTTTATTGACCTCATAGGGACCATTTCAAGAGTTATTGGCACAGCATTTTAATGTTAAATAAAATAATATGCAGATACACTTTCATAATATAATTTACAATGACGAGGAATTGCACATATAGAGCTTGGCAATATCTTAGCTACCTGACATGAGCTTAGCCAACTAGTTGCCCCAGATTCATATCTGGGTAAAAGTCCAATTACCTGAGTTATTCCTGAAGGCAAATAGTCATTTTTCAAAACAGCCCATTATTCAACTCTGTTCGAGTCTTTAATTAGCATTATTAGCATCATCCAAATTCATGAATGGAAACGATGCCTCCCACTTTACAAAAGCTGCATTGCAAGCAAAAAACTGCTCCATTATAACTACCTATTGTTGAAACATGTAAAAAGCTGTAATTGTGGTGGAAATGAACCACCATAGTCCACTGAGAGACCTGTTAGGATGAAGGAAGAGAAACTACTGAGGATCAGGCAGGGCAAGCAGGTGATATATGTGGTTTCATTGCATATTTTTGAGGTATTAATGAGCATTAGAAGTAGATCCTATGACCTGCCACCATCCAAAACAATGGAAACGGGACAGGTAGTAATGGGCAACTCCCTTTTTCTTACACTTCACATTTAGATCTAACTGCGGTATATACGAACTGTGGCTTAACAATAATGTCAGAAAACAGATCAGTGTAAACAAATCTAGGTAAAAAGAGACATTTTAGCCTGCCTCTACTGTATAACAGTCCAGCTGGTGCTCTGCAGACAAGGTCAAACCGCAGGTAAGAAAATAGCTAACCGGGAGGTTCCACAATCAGACGGGATAAAGCAGCTGACTCAGGTCCACTCCATCTCCCCCTCATCGCATGAATGTCCGGGCTGTTTACAAGTGTTGAAGGGGCCCCCGCTTTATAGGTGACAAGGAGACAGGCAATTACTCTACCCAGGTGCCCATGGTCGGGTCTGATTGGCAATTATTCAAACGCTGTGCAGGGATGCTGCTGTGTCCTATGCTCCAAACTGAGGCAAAAACCACCGAAATATCGACCCTAAACTTTGAATGTGTGCGATGGGTACACAGCATGGAGTGGGGTGTTCGGGATGGCCAGTCAGCCCTGCCCCCATCTGAATTAGTCCTTTGGCTTTCTCCAAACATACACCTCTCCGGATGTAGGAAACAGGCTGAAATATGAGTCATCAGACTATGTAACTTGTGTTCTTATTGCTCAGAGATCCAGGTTTTGTGCTCCTTACAACAGCTTTATTAGACTTGGTGTTTTGGCCTTGATACAAGCGGTTTCCAAATGGCAGCCCTGCCATAAATTCCAGCTTCGTGAAGCTCGCCTCATCCGGTGTTTGTTGAGAATCTGTCACCGAGGTGCTGATTCAATCCTACGTTTATTTTCCAAGCTGTGCTTTTGTCCGACTATCCCTGTCAGTCAGCTTTGACTTGTGAGCACAATCACTCTTTGCCAATGCAGTTTGTCTTGATTTTTTAGACTTTTCCCCTTGATACATTGAATTATTTGGCACTTTTCGTGACCAATGCACTTGCAATTTGGAGAAAAAAAACAACAACTGACTTGGAAGTATTTATTTAAAGTTTACTAAATCAGACCTTCATTTTATTTAGGAAAAAAAAGTATTTAGCATGACATTAAGCAGCCTGGGGCAAACAGGCATGTTAGGTCAAGTATACAGACTGACAACTGTGCTCATGATTCTCACAGGTTAAGGGAAATGTCGCTCCCTATTTATTAAACCAATAGCCTGCTCAAAGATACATTACTTTTTGGGGGATACATATGTTGAAAGAACTTTATGGCTTCAAGCGGATGCTGTTCAGAGACCAAACACTGGAACGAAATCTTGGTTTGCTAGTTACATGCCATATGTGTATTATACAGTATGGTAATGCATGGTAAAACTACATTAACTGGCCAAAAGTATGTACAGTAGTTATCTATCTAGACAGGAGCTGGACATATTTACTAGTTTGTAGTCCAACTGTAAACATAATTTACCTGACAAAGGAACTGTCATAAATAATGTATCCTAACAATTAAGCTACAAAATTATGTGTTTTGCTGATCCATTCCCTTCAGACCTTTGCAGATCTAGAAAACAACACTTTGCCCTGATTGCAGTAAATTTGCTTATTCATGCATTTACCCATGACAGGAAACATCTACCAGGGAGGGGTAAAGAATACAGTGTTTGAAATCATGTTGGTAAATTAATTTCCTAATGTGGAAGTACTAGCGAAAATCAATGATTTACCCAATACATGTCAAGGAGCTGAATTTACACAATAAATGTCCTCATTTTCAAAAGAAAGCTATTTTTTGCACATTAACATAACATCAAATCGATCAGAAAAAAGCTCATTGATAGAACACCCTTTTACAATTCCAACCCTTTTCCAAAAACATTTTGCAAAACATGCAAGTAAAAACATATTGCAATGACGTGCAAATCTTTTATCCCTATATTTATAGTACAAAAACAACATCAAATGTTGTAACTGAGAAATGTTATTGTTTTTCGAAACACTCCAAATAGCACATTTTGAATTGGATGCCAGCAACCCATTTAAAAAAAGCTGACTGGGTAAGGCTTTCCACATTGTTGCTTTACCTCGTCTTTTAACAGAAAGACTATGTCTGGGTGGCAGCATATGTTGCTCCTAAATCTATATTCATAAATTGTTCAGCATTAAATGGTGCACAGATGTGCAAGTCACCCATGTTAACTAATGCACCCCCATACCATCATGCATGCTGGATTTTAAATGGTGTTCCAACAAGCCAGATGGTCCCTTGCCTTTTTAGTCTTGAGGATGTACATGATTCCCAAAAATAATTTATTTTCTTTGCCACAATCCATCTGTGTTTTACGATTTCTTACACTAAAATTAAACTTTTCCCACAATTAGCAAAACCTTACACTCAAGGAGCAAAACACAAGGCTAGAGTTGCAGAACTGTAAGCACATTGTCAGCTTCACACTATTTGCAAAACATTACACACAGTGATTTGCAAAACACTAAACACACTTGTATACATCAGACACAGAAGTAAATCATGATGTCACTGCCTTGCAATTCCAAAGCACTGACTGTCAAATTACCACACCTATGAGCCAATCTGTTAAACACTGCCATCAGGTGCACAAACACATGATTGCTAAATTGTACACACACCAATCAGGTTTAAGCACTATAAAAATGCAGCAGGTAGGTTCACCTGCCTTCAACCAAAATGGAAAGAGTCCGAAGAGGAGTGAGAGGAGGAGTACACAGAGGAGGAGAAGGAGGTAGAGGAAGAGGCAGAAATATGATTGGCCACAGGGCTATAATCACTGTCCCAGGGCAACGTGGGGTAACATTACCCTTTGTGCTGCCATTTCACAGCATGGGGTTCTCCTCAGTCATGCCAAAATGGACCTGTACAACACACCTCACATTCTCGCATTTTTGGACCGATTGCACCACATCGTCACAGCAGGTAATGAAATGCACCAGATACAATACACTCAACTGGGACAATGGGTCATTCCACCGCTCTGCTTTGGTCCAGAACTGGTTTCAACACCATCCACAGTTGACAGTATTATACCTTCCAGCATACTCTCCGTTTCTAAACCCTATCGAAGAGTTTTTCTCTGCATGGCGATGGTAGGTTTACGATCTCCAGCCCCAGGCTCAGGTACACCTCATTCAGGCCATGGAGGACGCCTGTGACCAAGTCGATGCCGCAGTTGTGCAACGATGGTTTCGAAATTCAAGACGGTTCTTCCCTCAATGTCTTGCTAATGAGGATATTGCTTGGGATGTTGATGAAATTCCAGATCCAGCTAGACGAAGTAATAATGTATAGTATGTTTACTGTAGTATTTTCTGTACAATATTGTCAGTTTTTTCCCAATAGTTTTTATGTTTGTTGTTTGTGTTATTTACAGTAATTGTAACATCTACTGGATACAGTATTTTATGCTTGTCTGTTGTTTGCTGAGCTAACAGTGTTATGACACTACTGTAGTAGCATGACAACTGGGACATGTTTTGTTGTGATTCTCCATGTTGACATGTTGACTGATTTGGGTATATGGAGAGAAATCAATGCTATTTTTCTCAATCTGCAGCATTGGTCTTGTGTAGTGTTAGAGAAAGTGCAACTATACAATATTTCACCAGTGTACTTCATTTCCAGTTGTCTAATCACTGAGAATTAGACTTGCTAAAAGTGTTTTAGGTTAGCAACAGCAGTGTGTAACTGGTTCAAAAAGATTGAAGTCATTTGAAATGTGTATGTTTCGCATGGTAACAAAATATTGTTTTTATAAAGTTGTGTATAGTTTTGACAAGTGTTCCATTTTGCAAATGATCTGAGGTGTTGTGCTACTTTGGTGTAGGGTTGTGCTAATTGTGTGTAGTGTTTTGACAAACCGGGCCCTATTTTCAAAATTGTGCTTAAGCAATCGAAAAAAACTGTAATTGACCTTGGGCCTATAGTGGGCGGCAGAGTTTCTGGATCTTGTTTATGTGTTTGCTTGTTTGCATGGTAGAGTTTCAACCTGCATTTGTGGATGCAGCATTGCAGTGTGTTCAGACATTTTTCGAAAGTGTTCCTGAGCCCATGCAGTGATGTCCACTACAGAATCGTGTCTGTTTTTAATGCTGTGCTGCCCGAGGGTGAAATTCCCTCACTCTTTCCAATTTTACATTTGCCTGCGCATTCTTTATGGGTGGTCAACGGTTAAAATGTTCTTCTGAAAGACACACCCTCTCTGGTGTGTTTGATTACAGTTCTTCACCCCAAGAGATAGAACGCTGAGGTTCAACCGGTAGCAGTAACATAAGGACAAGCCAGAGTGAGCCCAACTATTGGCTCCTATACGGGCTGCCAAGAACTGGTAAGAGCGTGAATAGGGCACCAACCGTACACTCAAAAAACGTATCATTAACCGAGCTTTGTGGAAGCATCTGCCCCAGATGATGGACACCAACACTTACACTGAGCTTCATGGTTAGCGAAAAGGGGCACCTCTCTGCCCCCGCACACAGGACCTCAAATTGGCAAATCCGGCAAAGGCCAGACGAAGCATCAGATTTACCCAAACAACTGAAAGAAGCCTGGGCTGGCCAATTGGTTAAGATACTACAGATTAACCCTAGGGAGTGTAGCGGTCAGAGTGACCTATCAACGAGGTTTTGAAGCCTACAGAGGTTCTCTTGCCCCAGCCTACAACCCAAGGAAGGAGACCCCCTTCTCTGCCGGCATGCAGAAATGTCCCCAGCCAGGATGGAACCTGTAGTCACGGTGGGTATGACCTGGGCAGTACCGTTGGTTTGGTTAGGGTGAACCTGGTCGGACCTGGATGTTAATATGTTCATGTGCCCACGAGACCACACTGTGAGCATGACCGAATTGTTTATTACGACTGATGCTTTTACAGCACCAGGTTACGTGTGGAAAAAGGGAAAAAGTGTATGATTCCAAAAACATATCTTGATTAATTCCACCTTTCAAACAGAATGCATGTAAATATCTGAAGTATACTTTCAGTTCAGCTGAGATCATTTTAATCTATGCACATTTCTACAACATTGCACTCAATAAATACATTTTACATATTCAAAACCAATAAAGGACTACCTAATGTAAGGTAAAAGTGTTCATTTTTACAATTTTGCATTGGTATTGCAGTTATTGTTGGCAGTATTGTTCATCTCCAAAAACTTTCATAAGCTTTAGGCGTAAAGATTCTTTACTGTATGTCAGAGATTTCTCTTCTATACAGAGGTGTTTTACACAGCCTTCGCTATGTCTGTGCACACTAATGAGGCCTGTATTGCAGCCCCCTCAACAGGACCTCTATGACACACAAGTAATACAATGAGACCGCCAACCTACACATACCAATGCAATACAGCAGTCAACACTGACAGCTGAAAGCCTGAGTGTATACTCTGGATCTCTCAGGTTTGTATCATTTAAATCAATTTCTCTTTGGAACTATGTGTAAGAAATTAGGACAGAAATAGAAAAGTGGCGTTATTCTTTTAAAATGTTTTTTCATTCAATGATTGTTTTTCACAATCATTATTTCAACGGCATCTTTTGCATATACTCTATTTCTGAAACTGACAATGAGTTAGAGGTACTGAAATAGTTCTGCAATTAATTTGGTTTATGTTAGCTCACAGATTTGACAGAGAGGCATTCAGCACTGGAAAATATTGTAGGTCATGGGATGCATGTCTACAAACAAAAGTTCTCAGTTTAGAAATGAAATATATATCAGAGAAATCTACCAATAATTAGTGCAGTAATTGTGGGCTGCGTAGTTGAGATTATATCAATTTATCATCCGGTTTAATTGCTCATCCAATTGTTCATTTACCACCCAGCTCACCCTGTGGATCGGGGGCTCAGCCCAGACTTCCATCCAGGATCCGCTGGTTTAAGCATTCAAATCCAAAACCAAAGATGAAATGTGTGCACTAGTCCAATCTAGATAGATTGTCGGGAAAGGACATATTTGAATGAAGGATGTGTATTGATGCTGAAGAACAGAAAAGATTAACTGAATAGACACTTTTGAAAAATCCACTACTTTAAACCTGGCCTTGGCAACACAAGCAAGCTGACACTCATTACTGAGGAACACGAACCACGAATACGTCTGCCTCCCGGTACATTCACATTTCTCACCTATACTATTGTTCAGGACCTTTAGCAATTTTCTTCTCTATCCAATTATCTGTAATCTTGAGGGTTTGGTTACACAACATTAGCTTCTGGGGATTTTACAGCAACTACTCCTTTTCTCAACTAACTTAGCATTCAATCAACAAACTAAATGTATCGAGGTGGTGTGAGAGATTATATTAGCTAACATGAGGAGGCAGACTCAGGAGACAGGAGTGAAACGGTGTTGGTAGAAGGGAGAGATGATAAAATAGAAGAGGAGAGTAGAGAGGGGGTGAGGGAAGAACGATTGCGACGATGCATTTATATCTGGGAATGAGTTGAGCCAGCAGGGTTAGAAGACAGCTGGAGAGAGAATGAGACAAAGTAGTGATCTGAGACCTGGAGTGGAGTTGCAGTAAATAATCTTATATAGCCAGGGAGGCAGTTCAGGCCACACCCCTAGTGATGCCTGAATACATTAGAAACCGAAACCAAGTCCACAGTCACAAGAACTGAGCAATCAGCTAATACAACAACAAGGATTAAATTGACTATGTGAAAAGGATTCATTTCGGTCAAGCAAAACAAGATAAATATAAAATTTCTGCCCACTTCTCATTTGCTGCCATTTGTATGGTTTCAGTAGAATATATACAGTATCTCACAAAAGTTAGTACACCCCTCACATTTCTGTCAATATTTAATTATCCCACCACCATGCTTGACTGTAGGCAAGACACATGTCTTTGTACTCCTCACCTGGTTGCCGCCACACACGCTTGACACCATCTGAACCAAATAACTTTACCTTGGTGGCATCAGACCACAGGACATGGTTCCAGTAATCCATGTCCTTAGTCTGCTTGTCTTCTACTGTTTGAGGGGCTTTCTTGGGCATCATCTTGAGAAGAGGCTTCCTTTTGGGACAACAGCCATGCACACCGATTTGATGCAGTGTGCAGCGTATGGTCTGAGCACTGACAAGGTGACCTCCTCCCACCACCACTCATTAATCTTTTCCCAAAGCCAACCTCCAAATATGACGAGAGCACGTGCACTCAACTTCTTTGGTCGACCATGATGAGGCCTGTTCTGAGGGGACCCTGTCCCGTTAAACCGCTGGATGGTCTTGGCCATCGTGCTGCAGCTCAGTTTCAGGGTCTTGGCAATCTTCTTATAGCCTAGGCCATCTTCATGTCAAGCAACAATTAATTTCCTCAGAGAGTGCTTTGCCATGAGGTGCCATGTTGAACTTCCAGTGACCAAGTATGAGTGTGAGAGCGATGACACCAAATTTAACACACCTGCTCCCCATTCACACCTGAGACCTTGTAACACTAACGAGTCACATGACACCGGGGAGGGAAAATGGCTAATTGGGCCCAATTCCGTGCCAGCGATGTAGACATTAATGGCTGTGTGTTGAGTTATTGGGAGCGGACAGCAAATGTACACTGTTATACAAGCTGTACACTCACTACTTTACATTGTAGCAAAGTGTCATGTCTTCAGTGTTGTCACATGAAAAGATATAATCAAATATTCACAAAAAGTAGGGGTGTACTCACTTTTGTGAGATACGATATATATATACATATATATATAAATATATATATATATACATTATACATTAGGATCACAAAGGGAAGATAAAAATTGATTAAATGAGTAAAACATAATGAATGCAGATGCTTTTATACAGGTGTACTGTACTGAATGACACAATTAAGCAATTCCTTTACCATCTTATCATGCTCGGTTGCGTGTCTAAAATTGCTGAGCAGGCTCAATTGACCTCGCTTTTGGATCAAGATGGCAAGCGGAAATAGGCTAAGTGACTTTGAAAGAGGGATCATTACTTGGATGGTAGGAGCTTCTATCATGAAAACTGCTCAACTGACTTTTTCAATAGGAATGGTGACTAATCTAACACCTGCATTTAGCATGTTCCTGTTATGGTTATGTCTAAATGTCAGTTATTCTGGCTTAAACTACCAGGTAATGTCACAATAGAAAATACCGAATGTGTTCCAGACGTTTCCTCACTTCTGCATATTTTCTGACTTAGTGCCTGTGGCTTAATGTCTGTGGCTCAACCCAAACCCAAAGGTAAGATTTATTTGATCAGCATCAGGCAAGTTTGGAGACTGAAACACAAGCCTAGCTACTATTGAAATCATAGACAACCTAAACATTTGTCAGTGGTTTCCTTACTTTGAAAATAGTTTAATAGTCTAAGTAAGAAAACAGCTGACACATTTTGATTATTTATGCTTTTACTCTTAGTCAGGCACAGACTTAGATGCCCCTTGTACTAACCCATCTGCATACCTCTTTGGTATGTTGTTTTATATATACATATATATATAGTGGGGAGAACAAGTATTTAATACACTGCCGATTTTGCTGGTTTTCCTACTTACAAAGGATGTAGCGGTCTGTAATTTTTATCATAGGTACACTTCAACTGTGAGACACGGAACCAAAAAGCATGCTCTTACTGAGGGAAGGAGGTTGTTGGCCAAGATCTCACGATAGATGGCCCCATCCATCCTCCCCTCAATGCAGTGCAGTCGTCCTGTCCCCTTTGCAGAAAAGCATCTTGAAAGAATGATGTTTCCACCTCCATTCATCCTTGCATTTAATTTGAAACGCTTAACGCGTTAATATAATTCAACTCAATTGAAGCAGCACCTTTTTTTGCGTGAATCACAAACACTATTGGCTCGGTTTTAGCCACTTACTGTTATGACAGCTATTGTGAGTTAGTGATGGGATCTTCGGATCTACTGACTAGGATATTTGAATCTCATTTAGCAAGATGAAACAATTCCTTTCATTCTTTTGTTTATTCTGGGAGTCCGACGTTTAATAGCTAATGCTGAATACGTCCAGTATTGCAAACTGTTATCATATTCCGAATGTAGAACTCAGAGTATCTACTAAATCCAGAAATTACAGTAGCCTGGCTACAGAAAAGACAAATAGTTTGGCTGGGACTGCAGTAAAGTCGTTCTTCATTTCGGTCACGTTACAGTTTTATACTGTAGCTCTATCAAATTGAGCAAATTGAGCTCAAATTTACTGAACATAAGAAAATAAAACATAACTGCATTATTTTTATAACCCATCAAATCAAGGTTAACAACAATTTTATCGTATGGAAATACGAAATTCAATCTTTGTCTAACGTGGTAAAAGTATATGCAGTTCCGTGGTCCTCTGGCAGTTGTCGGCCCTAAGCAACCGCTTATATTGCTTATGCTTAGGGCCGGTCCTGAGTGTATGCTTACCTATAAATAGATAATACATTGATTTTCACGTTCAATCTTAACATGTCTGATGTCAACATGTTTAGAAAATAAAGATAACATGTAAGTATGAACACAAAGTTCACTAACGGTTCATATAGCCGTAACTGTGTGTAGTTTGTAAATTCCAAATATGCTTTCATCAGATTTGATCCATTAACATTACTATAGTGCTGTCCCAATGTGATTATTATTAATTCCCAGCACTAATATATATATATATGTGTGTGTTTATGTATGTATATTATATATGTTATATATGTAATCTATAGATATCGGTTTCTCAAGGACACCATGAACGAAAGTTAGGGTGGTGGTGGTGGGTTAGAAGACACAGAGGAAAGTTCCTGAAGCAGTTCTCTGACATTCTGTGTAGAAAGTCATTATCTTTGCAAACCAACACTTTCATCACTCATCCATGTGGTTTGTCTCAAACGATCCTGCAGGTGAAGAAACTGGATGTGGAGATCCTGGGTTGCATATTTTGTATGTGGTTATGAAGTCAGTTGGAAGGTACCGGCAAATGATTGATCACAAAAATGGAAGCCCCATATGGTAGAGACATTAATATTCAACTTTCTGGCTACAGCTCTGGTAGGCATTTCTGTTCTCAGCATGCCAATTTGTATGCATGGAACATGTTTTGAATATTTTGTCTGAGCTTGTGAAATATGGACCAACAACTAAACATGTTGTTTAGATGTTTTGTTCATTTTAAATTGACAACCAGTATAACTGGTGTTTCTCATGTTAGAACAGACTTACAGGCCCTCTGGATGATAAAAGTAAGTCAGTAATTTTCACACAGGATAAATGTTAGCCATGGGAAACCAAATGGATTGCTTAAATAATGCTGTGGAGTCCGAAGTAGCTCAGTTGATAGGACATGGTACTTAAAATGCCAGTGATGTGGTTTTGAATACACAGTGGGGCCGGTTCAAAAAAGTAGAACTGCTTTCAACTACCATGCCCCACACTGAAATTATTTGCAGAATAACCTTAAGGTCTTGTTGCCTTTGAGACAGTTTAAATATTTGATACATTACCTTTTTCTGTGTTTGCTTTTGTTAATGTGTTTGTTAGTTTCATATTTGTGTTTTTTTATGTTTCCTTGAATCAGCATATTGTTGTAACACAGTGCTCAACTGTGGCAGAGACCTGGGTCTCAGCCTGATATACATGTACAGTATAAATAAAGGTTAAAATACAAAAATAATATAAATTAATCGTGTGTGATGTTACAGATCTGTCATGTCTGTAGTCTGGAGAAGGTATGCTTTTCTCATGGGGAATTACCCAGGAAGGGAGCTGAGATCTCATATGACCTTCCCAGGGATATCTTGAAAAAGATGCCCTATCCGAGAGACAGGCGCATGGGAAAAGCCTGATGCAGAATGCATCTCAACTGGATGTACCCTTGTCTGCCAATTAATTAGTACAATTATATGAGTGTGACCTATCTTGAACATATTCAATCCCTTGCAAAATCATTCAAATCCCTGCTCAATTCCCTAATTTAACTGAATAACAAATGGTAGAATTTGCCTTATTTTTTTATATTTATTTTGAAACACTGACACTCAAAATCAATTATTGTAAGCATATGTACAATGTCTCAAGGTTTTATGGATTTGTTTCATAACTATGCACATTACTTGCATTTGAAATCAGTTAAAGCTACTGCACTGCCCATGTAGTATCATGTCCAATGGCAATGTGCTAGCTTAAGGTGGGCAATGGTTTGATTTCTGATTGCTGAAATGCACCTTCCGTCTGTCTTGGGAATGTAAATAACCCAATATTTTAAGCTTCTGGTTTAGCAAACAAAAAGTGTACCATTGAAGGCGCTAACTTAATTCAAAACACAGACACTGTGTGAATCCAGCGCTTTCACTTCAACATACCAAAACTCAGGGCCACTGGGCTACAACGTTCGTCTGATGCAAATTGTAACCTTGGGTGTTGTATGTGCATAGAAAACTGAGATTTGCATATTGAGGTTTTCCCAAACATTATGTAGAGTATTGTTTTGTCTTGCACATTACGCATTTTTGTACTAGTTTTAATTCTTTATAGCATATTCTTATATTATAGTTGTTAGTATAGAGATCATGTATGTTTAATTCATCTGAAGAATGTTGGGTCTAAGCACTTGTCAGGGTTGCTGTGTTTAATTATGCAGATCTAGTTCAATGTTCATACCTTTAGGAAGGGGTGTCACTTATTTGATGCTGGAAGGTCTTGGAGTATGAATATCCTTTGGCAATATTTTTTTGATCTACATTATTGACCACATTTTCACAAGAAGGGTGTAGCTTGTAACACAAGTGTTCTTGCTTGAGATGCGTGTCCTTCAGAAATTGTATTTGCCGTTAACTGAACAGTTTTTTACCTAAAAAATATCCCCAGAACAGGACCAACAGAAAAGTCTCATAAAATGTAAAATCCACCAATGTATCTTACAACAGATATATACTTCTCTGCACACACAGGACACCAAACTCACCGATCGCCATAAAGCTCAATATAAATGTTCTTCCGACCATTGCATCTGGTGCATATCCATGTGGTTATGCTATATAGAAAACTTCTGACAATTACATTTTTAATTGCTCAAAAAAAGAAAGCTTATGTTCTGGCAACACTTACATGTAGGCCACTGGCATGGCAGTGGCATCTAATCATGGAAGTGGCATCTAATTGTAATTAGGAGCGAAAGAGATTTACTATATAATATGTTGTTTTAGTTCCATTTTTGATGTGCAGGATGTGAATGTCAAAGCAGTCGCTCTCTTAATTTCACTAAAATCATGTCCATGTGAAAGAAAAAGTACAAAATAGTATAGGTCATCTTTGTGTTATCTAAATCACTTTGAAACATTACAAATTGTAGGTAAAGTTTTTCATCATTCCTGCAATATATCCATAAAAAAGCTTTATTCAGACCAGATCGTTATGTACCCCAATAAATCTTAGGCTATGTCAATGTGATAGCCTTAGTCCATGTCTATGTGATTAGCCTTAGTCAATGTGATTAGCCTTAGTCTATGTCAATGTGATTAGCCTCAGGCTATGTCAATGTGATTAGCCTTAGGCTATGTCAATGTGTTTATCCTTAGGCTATGTCAATGTGATTAGCCTTAGGCTATGTCAATGTGATTAGCCCTAGGCTATGTCAATGTGATTGGCATAGCCAATGTGATTGGCATAGCCACTCCCTTGGCTAAAAAGCATCCCCACACATGAATGGTCTCAGGATACCTTATTGTTGTCATGACACAGGACTGATGGTAGTGCTCACCTTTTCTTCTGCGGACAAGCGTTTTTCAGATGCCCCAAACAATCGGAAAGGGGAATCATCAGAGAAAATTTACCCCAGTGCTCAGCAGTCCTATCACTGTACATCTGGCAGAATATCACTCTGTCCCTGGTGTTTTTCTTGGAGAAAAGTGACTTTGTTGCTTCCCCTCTTGACGTGCAGATGCACTCACACCTGCCTGCTGCCACTCCTGAGAAAGCTCTGCACTGGTTGTGCCTCGATCCCGCAGCTGAATCAACTTTAGGAGACAGTCCTGGCACTTGCTGGACTTTCTTGGGCGCCCTGAAGCCTTCTTCAAAACAAAAAAACCTCTCTCCTTGAATGTCTGGATGATCTGATAGATGATCCGATAGATTTAGGTGAAATCTAGCAGCAATATCCTTGCCTGGGAAGCCCTTTTTGTGCAAAGCCATGATGACTGCACACGTTTCCTTGCAGGTTACCATAGTTAACAGAGAAAGAACAATTATTTCAAGCTCCACCGTCCTTCATAAGCTTCCGGTCTGTTATTCTAACTTAATCAGCATGACAGAGTGATCCCCAGCCTTGTCCTCATCAACACGTCACCTGTGTTAATAAGAGGATCACTGACATGATGTCTGCTGGTCCTTTTGTGGCAGGGCTAAAATGCAATGGAAATGCTTGAAATTAGGACTTTGCAATTAATTGCAATTCATCGGATCACTCTTCGTGACATTCTGGATTATATGCAAATTGCCATCATAAATACTGAGGCAGCAGAATTTGTGTCATTTTCAAAACCTTTGGCCAAGGCTGTACACTATACTTACTCATGCGTTCCCCTACACATGTTGTGCTCTTCGAAGATCCACTGGAGGACACTGGAACAATCTAGCAGCATCTGGTGGTGGCCAGGGGACACTGCATTCATGCAGGTGGGTAACACAATATTCACTTTGAACAGCACCTTCTTTCATGGCCAGTTATCGTGGATAAATAAATTATTAGGATATCCAATGGTTGAGCCTATGTGGATCATAGATAAGTGCCAATAATCATAAACTATATGCTATTAGTAGTTGAGAAAAGTTGGTGTTTCAGCGGATATAAAATTAAATGTGTTAGACAATCTGTCTGTTGAAACACACATGAGTAGGTAAAGAAGTTTAAGATTAAAATGTTTACTTTTTAGTATATGGACTAATTTCTCTCTGCTCAGCATAGACATTTTATGTTGTGCTAGATAATATTAGGTTATGCTATAAATGCATGCATCAGCGTCAGCATTGAAACCTCTGTATTCAGTCTATCAAGTGGCTTCGCATTTTAATATCGGTGCAAACTTTTGCTCAAATCATTGTGTTTTATACAGTTGGCTGGGACTTCTTTACTTCAAGGGCCATACATTGGTTCTAGTTTTTATGTGAGGGTGTCTTACAGAAACAATCTTGCCTACAAATGTATTGGGGAAAAATGGTTTTGCCTACTAACCATAAATTGTTTTGCTAAATTACCTGTAGTTTGATGCCATGGTGCCTATAAGGCAGTTCAAATGTCCAATACATTTGGTTTCAAGGTCAGTTGTGATCAAGTATGTCTTGAATGTGTGCTGCAAGTCTGTGTAATTTGAAAGTGATTTTAATAGAACTGCAAAATATGGTCTAAAATTTGATTTCCCTGCATAAATAAAGGTTAAAATATTTGTATCCGATATGTGCATTCATAAACATACAGGTCAGTAGACACACCGCTCGAGGCCATCTGAACATAAACTTTTCCATCAAGGACACAGTACACATTACCGTAGAGATCCTTTTCTGCTTTGTCTGCTGTACTCAAATTGAATAGCTTCAACCATGTCATTTGGACTAGAAAAATATATCCTAATGAAAACACTTATAGATAGTGATGAGATGGTAATATTGAGGGTGGCATGACCTGGAATTATACTATTGCGGTAATAAGTAAAGTAATTCGGAAAAGGACATGATCAACCCTTTTCACATATATTTCTTTGTTTCAAGCAAAAGATCTTAGAAAGCAAGCCTTCTCGTAAATGTAAAATTATTGTTAATGGTCTTCTCAAATTTACTTTCAGATGGTTCTAGGAAAGCAATGCGTTTCTTTATGGACAACTGCCTTGGGCTAATTCGCAACTCATACATACTATCATGAGCTAGACCGTAGGCTCCCAAACCTTCCCTGAAGCTAAAACGTGTTAGTGTTATCCAGTACAGTAGTTGTCTTTAGTTGATATGTACTGTACAATTTTTTCAGTAAAGGCACAAAGAAATGCAGTCCAGTGAACTATGCCAGTGTTTTCAGCCTTAAGTAAACCTTTTATAATTTGTTGAATCCAGTCCATGCAAGTACTAAAACCGGTGTTACAGTGTATGCAAGACCTAAAACATTTGACCATTTATTGAAATAAAAATCTATTAACTCAAAATAATTTGATACCGATGATTTAATTACCATCCACAGACAGTGTTCCATCATACATTGAAGGGTTTAGTCAGAATAATACTTAATAATTTTCTTTGCATGCAATGCCTAACTGAATGGGAGACCTACTGACCCCACCAGAGGATCTTCTCTATTGATTCTCTGCCAGTCGTGTGCTGCAGCCATGTTCAGTTGTTGTGTATTTCCAGGTCTTTTTGTCTTTGTCTTACATCTACTTGGAGAAACCTGAAATCTGAAGATTTACTTGATATTGCCAGTATACAATTATACAATAGTTGCTATAGTAGGATGTTATTGTCTTACTGTATGATGAAGCATTGACCTTTAAATCGTATTTGGTATTGAGGCAGACAAATGTTTCTGAACACATGAGAACAAATTCTTCTGCTCTCGTCAGCAGTTACATCATCAATGTAAACAAGTGAACCATTTTCAGTGGCAGCCATATAGTACATGCCCCAGCCATAACATAACGTTCTCCACCATATATTTCTATGAGGTGTTATGCTGCGGATCTTGGGCAGTTTTTTTCACATTTTGCTCTTGCTATCTCTAACAGGAACCTTGGAGTGCAGCCTCTGTACTTCTGCTGGTGAAGACTTCAGCAGCCGGTTGTCACTGACACATCTATGCCTATCTCCTGGGAGGGTTCCTGAGGTGTCAGACAGTTGTTTTATATTGCTGTTAAGATGTTTTTAGCAACATAAGGGATTCCTGGACTTACATTAACACCTCTTTTGCTCCTGATGTTGACAGAAACCAATAGCAAACTCCTTGCACAAATGATGTGAAGAAACACAGCTGAAAAAACTAAAACATCACTCAATATGTTTTGTTTAAAATAGCAGGACACCAGAGACTAGTAAAAACAATCTGTACTTAAATACCCTTTAAATAAAAATAAATAAGACAATGGACGATTGATGCCTTAAATAGGGAATCAATGTACAGATTTGGAACACTACTTTAAATTGATATTTCAATTACATTTAAAGTGATCAGAACATCAGTATAGACATTGTTAATTTTGTAAATGATTACTGTAGCTGATTTGTAACTGTTTCTATAGAATTTGCAATGGAATAGCTATATAGGCATAGATAGGTCAATTATCAGCAAGCATCCTATGTTCCAATGGACATTTGTGTTGGCTAATCTAAGTTTATTATTTTAAAACATGAATTGATCATTAGGAAACCTCTTTAGGAGGTTTTTATAGCATGGCCAAAAATGGTTGGGCTAATAAAAGAAACTATGAAACTGGCCTTTTTTAAACTTGTTCAGTATCTGTGGCATTTGTGGGTTGAATTACAGGCTCAAAATGTCCAGAAACAAAGACATTTCTTCTGAAACCTGTCTGTCTATTCTTGTTCTAAGAAATGATGGCTCTTCCATGCTAGAAATTGCCAATAAACTGTAAATAATGCTCTAAGATACAGCTTTGTGTACTACTCCCTTCACAGACCAGCAATAACCAGCACAGAAATGAGTGTGAGTCCCCGGTGCACAACTGAGCAAGAGGACAAATACATTACTGTCTGTCTTAAGAAACAGATGCCCGACAGGCAAATGGAGCACAGATGACAAGACTAAACTAGACACAGGTGAAACTAATAAACAGAACCAAGAAACATAGAAATAGAACTAAAGTACACAGAACCTAGAAATGTAAATGGGTGGGGGGGTTGCAAGAGGACATTTTTCATTACACAGTTCACCTCAAGGTTCTATGGGATGAGTTGTTTGTGTTCCCCTCCGACAGCTAGACAGTCTTGTAAACCCTAGACCTTTTTTCCATTTACCACAGTTAAAACATTTTAAACAATTAAGTACATGTACACAAAGAGGTGGAGTGCTGGTTGATTCCTTAACACAAGAAGCAGAGCAGCAGCTGAAGCAAGCATCAGATGCGCATCTGTGATTGAAGAGGCAAATTAAAAAAGAGAGGGATGCCAACAATGTTGACTCATGCTGGTCTGCTGTTTATTCTAAGTTTTAATTACATACCCCTCTTGACCGCATCTCACTAAGATAAGCTACCGTCATTAAGATAGCTTTGTAATGTCAGTTGGGCAAATTGAGATTACATAACTTTGATCTGTGTGTGCACTTCATCTCCATTAGCAATATTAGCTAAATACCCAGCCTACTTGTTTTATTAAATCACGTGTGTAAGATTTAAGTGGAAGAAGGGTCTGCCTTACAGTTTTGATGCAGCACTGTGGCCACAGATCCGGAACGCGACATGCTGACGGGATGGCTCAACGCGTTCTAGTGTCTACTTGTCACTCCTTGGCTGGTTGGGCTCCTGCAAGCTCAATGGTCTTTATTAGTCGTGGAAGGCATTCCCCTATAGGCAGGGGGAAACTAATTGAGTGAGCAGTGTGGCAAGACGCAGAGCAACATGGTGAAATATGCTTCTGCTGTTAAATTTGTTGTTCCACTACACGAGGCCACATAGAGTAAGCACAAAGGATGAAAATGCGTGTATGTGTGTGTGTGTGCGTCCATGCATGCATCTGCTATATCTCATGTAATGCTGACCTTCAACCACAAAGGGGCAGAAAAGTAACCTTTGCTATTTCCAGAAAGAACTGACCCGAAAGACCTATGTTTAATTAATATATTTATACAGTATGTGCTATACACAATGCCCAAGTGCATTAGTTTAAAAACAAATGTTTTCATGATCAGAATTGAGTATTGAAGAACGAAAGCTGGCTGCGGCTGACATTGTGTGTGATGTTTCTGTCAAGCATGTCAATGAGCTTGGAATATTATGAATGCTCTCCGATACTGTCCAGCATTGGGACTCAGAACTATTATACCCTCACATGAAATGCAGGAATAGAACTATTATAGGTCTGAAGAAACAGAAATTTTGCAATGACTTTGTTTTATTACATTTATTAAGACACCCAGCGGTTTTAATATTTTTATTTTTTCAAAAGATACTATGCAAATACAATTAAATTGCAGTTGGTCAACATAAATGGTGCATTTTCAGGGGATATGAAATTCCATGTGCAGCAAATACATTGTATTTTGTCCAGATTCTAGATGTTAAGATGACAGACAAACATTGTTGTTAGCAATCATAATGGGTGATTATCCTGTTTACTGAGACATACTTGGACAGAAATAAGTTGCATCTCTATGATTATTTGTTATTACCAATACAACCCAGAAAAAAGTATCACAAAAATGTTAAATTACTGCACTCAGATACAAACATCATTTTAATAACAAGATTCGAGGACCACTTTCTCACAGCCTCTGCATTTAACAGTGGCTGTGGATCCAGCTGTTTTAGAATCCAAAGCATCTGTTCCTGTGCGGATAATGCTGAACAGTATATGCCACTAGACAAAATACACTGGTAGGCTAAAAAATACACTAGGCAAAATACATTGGTTTGTTAACACCATTCCAATAACCACACTTACACACTCATGTTTATAGACAAACCCATAGTGTCATAAGGCTTACACCAACATACACGCTGTCTGCCTGCCTTAAAAGAGTCTATCAGTGTGAGAACTGGGAATGTGCTGTTTGTAGAACATTTCTTGGCGCGTGTGTATCACGAAGAAGAGGAAACCCTTGTCAGACCAAAAGGTTGAGTAGGATTAACGACAGACAGCCTATTGGTTTACCCTGGTTTCTGTTAGTACTCACTGTTTGCTAATCACAAGGCAAATTATTCCCAATCTATGTAATGTTTTAAAGGGTAAAACGTGTGGGGTCTTTGACATCTTCTACTGGGCCTATTCATGACAGCATGATGAAACATTCAGGTGACAACATTGTATAGTAAATCCTTTCTACTGTACTTCACCCCCTGTCCTCTGTGACCATGTTCAAGGATGATTTAATTGGTTAACTAGCTACTGTAATGGGCTGTGTTCAAGAGGATCAAAATCGCAATGTGTCATGGGGAAAAATTGTCCAGATTGTACAAAAAATTCTTATTGTTGTGATCCTCTTATTCACAACAGATAACTTGTATCAAGCATGTGCTTCCACACACAGAAGAGTTTTAAAATCAGTCACATACCCTTTGAATCAAATGTTTTGGCACCTATGACAAGTTATTTTTTCAGTTTTCGTACATCATTATGGCAATTTAACAAAGTATCACACCTCATTATCATGTTTCTACAAAGAAATCTAACAATGGCACATTACGAGGATTTCATCCAGGTACGTAACAGCAGTCAGGGAACCATTGGTTAGCACTTCCAGACATCACTGACCTGCTGCCAAACGGTTCACGCTGGATGATGTTGCAGGCTGAAAAACACTCACCATGGCATCTCCAGACTCTCTCATGTCCGTCACATGTATGAATCTTATCTCATCTGTGTAGAGAACGAGTTGCCAATGGCGGACCTGCCATTTCGGGTGTTTTGCGGCGAATGCAAGTGGAGCTGCACAGTGCTGAGCTGTGAGCACAGGTCCCACCTGGGAACGTCAGGCCCTCATGCCTCCCTCATGGATTGGTTTGTTCAGAAACATGCTCACCAGTAACCAGTTGGTCATTTTTCGGGGCTCTAGCAGTGCTCCTACTGTTCTTCCTCGCACAAAGAAGCAGATACTGATACTGCTGCAGGGTTAATGCTCTTCTACGGCCCTGCACAGCTCTCCCTGTGTAACAACCTGCCTCCTGGAATCCCCTCCATGCTCTTGAGACAGTACTGGGTGAAACAGCAATCCTTCTTGCAATGGCACGTACGGATGTGCCATCCTGGAGGAGCGGGACTACCTGTGCAACCTGAATGAGCCTCATGCTACCGGTATTGACCAGGACCAAACTAGAAAAGCTAGAACACAAAAAACTAAAAAAGAATGACTGTCATTTTTTGGAGCAATGTATTTCTGATTTCCTGGGTCAAGCCTTGTGGTCGGCATAGGATTTGCACACAGAATCTCAGGTTGCATGCCACTATCAACATAGTTATTAGAGTCCCAGTGAAATAAACAAATCATGTTTTTTACAACACCTCTCAGCACCCTCAGTAAATCCCAAGCTTGTTTGTACTTGTGCTATGAAGATTTGTTTAGACACACACACATGCGGTCTCCCCTGCGGCACTCTTTGCCTGTCGGTGCCTGTGGGGGGGGGGTTCAGCACAGGCAGATGCCACTCATACATTGAATGTTGCAAGTCAAAGGTCTGGTGCAGCTTGTGGATGAGGATAGGTTCTGTGCATCTAACTAAATGTAGCCTGGTACTGCTAACTGTCCATGCTGTTATATATGGAGTGCATCAACCTATCAGACCAGCAGGCAAAATAACAACATTTTGTTCACATCATTTTGTAACAACATCTTTTTTGGGGGGATATCTGGAGGGTTTAAGGTGCACTTAAGGAGGTTTAAGGAGGAAAACATTATTGAAAGAAGCTGCAATTAACTATATGTAGGCCCAGGATTTGGTCTTTATTTACTTTATGCTTGTTTCAATGTTTATAGAGATAAATAAGAATACATTAAATTATAAGAGTTAAATTGTTACTTTAAAAAGTATAAATGAATCTGGTTAGAAATTATTTCACAAAGAATGCATTCAATAAGTGCCACAATTGGGAATAGTCACAGTTTTTAAAATATAGAACATTTGCTACGGAATAGAAAGAAAAAGGAATATAAAAATAACACTCACAATAATGTACATCCGCAGCCAAACGTTTTGACAATGGCACAAGTATTGGTTTACACAAAGTCTGCTGTGTTTTTAGATCTTTTTGTCAGATTTACTATGGTAGACTGAAATATAATTACAAGCATTTCATAAGTGTCAATGGCTATTGTTGACAATCGAATTAAGTACATGCAAAGAGTCAATATTTGCAGTGTTGGCCCTTCTTCTTCAAGATCTCTGCAATCGTCCTGGCATGCTGTCAATTAATTAATTAACTTCTGGGCAACATTCTGACTGATAGCAGCTCATTCTTGCATAATCAATGCTTGGAGTTTGTCAGAATTTGTGGGGTTTTGTTTGTCCAGCCTCTTGAGGATTGACCACAAATTCCAATGTGATTAAGGTCTGGGGAGTTTCCTGGCCATGGATCCAAAATGTGAATATGTTTTTCCCCGAGCCACTTAGTTATCACTTTTGCCTTATGGCGAGTTGCTCCATAACGCTGGAAAAAGCTTTGTTTGTCACCAAACTGTTCCTGGATGTTTGGGAGAAGTTGCTCTTGGAGGATGCTTGGGTACTATTCTTTATTCATGGCTGTGTTCTTAAGCAACCCCACACATGAATGGTCTCAGAATGCTTTACTGTTGGCATGACACAGGTCTGACACAGCTCACCTTTTCTTCTGCGGACAAGCGTTTTTTCCAGATGCCCCAAACAATCAGAAAGACGATTTATCAGAAAGATGCACTGGTGGTGCCACAATCCTTCATCTGATTCAACTTAGGAGACAATCGAATTCAATTTAGGAGATGTCCTGGCGCTTGTTAAACTTTTTGGGCGCTCTGAAACCTTCTTTTCATCTCTCCATGAATTTCTTGATGATCTGGTAGATTTACGTGTTATCTTACTAGCAGCAAAATTAAGGTAACGATGGTTAACAGAGAAAGAAGCCCCACCCACCTTTTAAAGCTTCTAGTCTGTTATTCTAACTCAATCAGCATGACAGAGTGATCTTCAGCCTTGTCCTGGTCAACACTTTCACCTGTGTTTAGGAGTGGATCACTGACATGATGTCAGCTGGTCCTTTATTGGCTGGGCAGAAATGCAGTTAAAAGTTCATTTCCATGGCATTTTCATGGCTAAGTGGAACGTTGCATTTAATTGCAATAAATCTGATCACTCTTCATGACATTCTGGAGTATATACAAATCGCCATTATAAAAATTGAGGCAGCAGACTTTGTGAAAATTAATATTTGTGTCATTCTCAAAACATTTGGCCATGGCTGCATAACCTATATGGGCATTACATAAAATGTACTTATCATATAGCACTGATACTTAGGTGGCAACTCTTCCTTTTGAGATTGGCACGTAAGGCAACTTTTATGTTTATTTTTTAATGAAGAAGCAATGGATGCAATTTGGAACATTCTTGACATTGGATGTATAAATATTGAACTTAAATGTTCATTAAAATGTCCATTAAATAAAAGAATTTAATGCAATAGTCAATCAATTAAGTTTTGAGTCATTCAAATCAAATTAAATAGATTCAATAATAATTAATTATAGATATACATAATATAAATAATTATTATATATAGTGATTATAATTATATGTATTGTAAAATAAATTGCCTTGTAAATATCCTTATGTTTAGTAACTGTTCGCATCTAAATTATACAGGCATATAGTCATAAGCATTTCTTTAATTTGTTTCCGATGGGTTTTAGACTATTTTAAAAATATGTGTGCATGCTTAGCATAGCAAGCCTATGCCAAATAAAGCACATATGGCACATACATTTCAATAATGCTAAGTGAAAATGATAAGTGAAAAAAAATATTTTACTAAACTATACTTAGTATACTTTTGCATACACTTAAAACATACCGAACATTTTTGCCTCAATTTCAATATATATATTTTTTTTTCAACAACGCTGCATTTAAAGAGGCAGCTTAACTATTTTCCACTTATTGGTCTTTTGACCAATCAGATGAGATCTGCTTAAATATCTGCAGTGATTGGTCATAAGACAATTAGTTGGGGAACATTAATTAGTTGGGGAACAGAATTAGTCTGCCTGTGTAAATACAGCTTTTTCATTTTGGATCAGGAGAATGTACAGAAAAGTCGCTTGGCTGACGCCTGCCAGATCTTAGAATGCTTAGATAAGTTTAAATATATTTATACACAGCCTAGAGTTTGGACACACTTACTCATTGAAATGTTATTAATTTAGTTTTACAGTTTTACTTTTATGTTTTACAATAATAGTGAAGATATCAAAACTATGAAATGACACATATGGAATCAACAACCAAAAACGTTTTTAAACACATTAAGATTTAATTTATATTGTAGATTTTGTGTTGATTAGAGTTTTGCACAATGGTTTCAATGTTTTCCCTATTATCATAGAATGTGGAAAACATTGAAAAAAAATATAAACTATTGAATGAGTAAAGGTGTCCAAACGTGACTGGTTTTGTACAAAAACGCATGAATCATCTAACTCACAGGTGTCAAACCGGATCCACGGAGGGCCGAGTGGCTGCAGGTTTTCGCTGTCACCTTGTACTTGATTGATTAATTAGGTCACTAATTGGTTAGGTCTACCCTCACCTGGTTGTTTAGGTCTGAACTGGGAACCAATTTACAGGAAAAAACTAAAACCTGCAGACACACGGCCCTCCGAGGAACCGGTTTGACACCCCTGATCTAACTATATTAAATGTTCTAACAATTTATCTGTCCATGTAGATGACAGGGTACATAAACATTTGTTAATTCAATAAACCTCTGAGTAGTAGAAAGTAAAAGGAAATGTAATTAATGTGTGCATTTATTAATGCAGACAAATTCTGAGATTTTTTCCAACTAATTGGTTGTTTCACCAATCACATCAGCTCTTCTTACAAGAAACCTCTTTCAGAATAGTTTATTTCACAAATAAAACGTTCATATCAGGAGAACATGCTTCTTGAGAATATATTGGCTATATCTCAAGAAAATGTAATGAAGTATACTTTCAAATAAGTATATTTAACTCCAATGTCCACAAAATATATTAAAATATATGTCAGATAAGTTGACATTTGATTGATCATGCTAAAATACAAGTAATACAATAATTTTTCTTTATCAAGTACATTAACAATACATTTATAATTCAATAGA
The DNA here is from genome assembly GCA_016801125.1 of Novumbra hubbsi. Taxonomy (NCBI): domain Eukaryota; kingdom Metazoa; phylum Chordata; class Actinopteri; order Esociformes; family Umbridae; genus Novumbra; species Novumbra hubbsi. Next base: position 52,290 of record JACXGK010000773.1, read on the forward strand.
ATTTTAGTATACTCGTAAATAATGTATACTCGTAAATAATGTAGTCTTAAATGAAGTATAATTGTTTGCTCTTTATTTAATACATTAAGAACATATCAAGGTACAAAAAAGTGTCCCAATTGAGATACATTTAAATTTATGTATTATACTTAAATCCCAATAAAACACAAATGGTTTACATAAAATATATAAAATATTTAAAAAGTTCAAATTTGATAATTGCATGTGAATTTAAATGTATATTAAGTCTGTTTTAGGTATATTTCAGTATTTCTGCTTGGCCGCTTTAGTGTCCAAATGTCACATTTTAGTTTACTGGATCATCTCCTCCACTGTCCTTGTTTACATGTTATCAGAGTTATTGGAAGCACCTAGTTCACTAGATAATTTGGCAAACTTTTAGAAAATGTGGCCACATTAAAACCCCATTAACCGTGTTGACCAGAAATGACCAAAAATAAGTTTTGTCATATTAAAACCTTACAAACATGGACAATATAGCTATTGTGACCATTGTTTAAGTTAGGCCAGCCATCTAATATTTAGCAAATTTAGCAAACGTGTCAAGGTAGGTAAAATCGTATTGGCTGAAGAACAATTCTGACAAAGGCACGTGAACACCATCGTGTCGGACCTACCATTTCCCAGGTGTTCTATTTCCGAGCACATGAAGCCAGCAAATGGCCCATAGTCATTGCTGAACTAGCCAATGAAGGCTGTGGGGTAAGGAAATAAAAAAAACAAAGCCAGGTTTTTGGTAATTGTCCCTTAGAATCAATGAATTACGACCTTTCACATTTTGGTCTACTGCCACTTTAAATTGCACTTGTTTTTACTACCCTAATGTATGAATATTGTTTCATATTTAAAAATGTAAAATACTAATTAAATTATATTGAAATCAAGTAATGGTAAATAGGCTTTTTCTATTAATGTAATTACTTCTTTTGGGAAAAAGCTGCAAATTATGTAAGACAAAGGGATGTTGTGTAACTAAATAAATACTATGCTATTTAATTGTAATTTTACTTAAATTAATGATTGAATTATTTTCAAATCCAATTTTCTTTTTCTTTGTAACAAATTCTACGCGTTCCACTATGACATGTTAAGTCAGAGGCCAGTTTATTACAGCAAATCTACTGTCAGAATTTACATGACAAGTTATGTCTGATATCATTGATTCTAAATGTGGCATGCATGAACTGATAGATTGCTATAACATATGATGTAATTAACTGATACTAAAAATACCTATTCTGGTCCCATCAAGAGCCAGTACATCATGCCGAATTACTTGACAGTAATAAGAAATCAAAGTTTATCCCTGTGGTTGCTTCTGCAATCCTCTGTTGGAAACGTTAAGAAATCCAGCGTTATCTTGCAGGAGCCTATAAAGTTGTTTGTTGCAGTTCAGACACTATTGGGTTGTAGAGGCTATGTGATGAATGCATTTGTGAAATTATAAAAACCAATGTTCTTGACTAATTTATTTTTATCTACTTAACAAATGTAATTGGACATTTGTGTCTCTGTACATGGTTCATGGTTCAGAACCATATAAGCTAGTACAATCTTTCAATAAAAACATTTCTTATCCACACGGAACTGTTTACGTCTGCTACAGCATTGCATTTCTTAAAAAGACAAGTATGAATGGAATGTTTGCAGGGAATGTCTTTACACTCACAGGTCATGATTAAAAAAAAAGAATCTGTGTATAGCTGGAGCGTTTTCAAAGAGCTAAAAAGAGAGACGATACAACAAAAAAGATTTACATTTGTACATTTACACAGAATGGATTTACCCTTGCAATTCAACCTGCTAGCTGATTAAAATTTGTCATGGCACCAGTTAACCCTGAATCACAATAATGCCAATTATAGTTATTCCTGAGTTTAATGATGTATATCTATATCTTTATTTTAGTATTTCTTTTCAGTTCTCTCTCTCATTTTCGTGGTAGCAACTTTTGCTATTTTGTTGACTTTGGTTTACACTGAGGAAGGAAATGTGTCTGTCGACAATACACTAACTTCAGATGAATATTATATAAAAAAACAACTACAAAACGAACAAATTAATTAAGATCCAAATTAATTCACTAGTAAAGTATTTACTTTTAAGAAAATATAGTTGAATTCAGCTTGTATGTAACAGATGTCTTGTACAAATCAATATGATGTAACGAGGAATGGAATGAACGACAGGCTATCTCACTGGCTAGCTAACCAGGACCCACTATCAAGTGCACGTTTAACATTCATCAACATAAATTAAGAGGTAGCCTTTTCCCAATCTTTCCTAACTCATATTAAGATACTTCTTGGTATTAGAAGAGAACACCTGTTGTTTTAGCTTTGTTGATCTGACTAAAATCTTTAATTCTGACATGGTGTCTTCCAAACACCCATATACAGTACAGTGAAACACATTTTTATTCATACTTCAATCAACTTTATGGACTGATATCCATTTATCTTCCAATTGCATGTAAAAGGGGATTTTGACATATCCTAAGACAACACAACAGTTTTTGTACGCTTTTAAAAGTAAATCTTTCGTCTCTTTTTCCCCCTGACTGACTTTCAGTGTGCCGCCATCAGACAGGCAGAATTCATTGAAAAGAATGCAGTGAATTTCCTGTTAGTTCTTGGGGGATATGCTTTGTTTTTCCTGTTACTGGGAGCTGGGGGCTTTTTTTCCGCCTTTGCTGACTTCCCGTCTGGAACTGTTGCTGGGAGGCTGAAAAGGTGAGTGTCAGGAGCCTGGGCTAGACAACCACCCCCTCCTCTCCCTGGCCCCTGACCTCACCCATTTCAGGTTGGGTCATGGGTGACAGAGGTTGTGTTTTGTGGTGTGACTAAAGGGAGATGGGGTAATGCTTTCCTAAGGCCCCATAATGTGACCTGGATAGAGAAAGTGTTGAGGTTCTCATGCCATGCTGCTGGTTGGCGTGCTTTGAGTGCTGCCAATGCTGGCATTTGCACTACTGTTTTCAGAGGGGGAGGGGTTGGTGGAGACTGGCTGCCGTTTGCTGGTCAGAGTGCATGGACATCCTGGGGAGAGATTATATTTTTATTTTTATTTATAGTAACCAATTGTGTTAACCGATTTGACAAAATACATTTCAGCTTGCAAACATGTTGCCTGTGGGATAATAAACACTAATTGGCTGGTGGGCTAATTGATTACTATATGGAGCGAGGTAATAAGAGAGAGGGTTCCCTGATTCTTATTATTATTTGCTTACTTTACTATTCGCCTCAAAATGTTGTTAAATTGACACCAACCAAAAACAGTTGAAAGCACCTTACCTGAAAGGTTTGCTGCAGTCGACCCTACTTCCAGTCCTGTTGGGTATCCTAGATCAGATAAAACAGAATAGAGTGGAATATGTGTGAAGAGAATAAAGAGCAGGACCTTTGTAGAGTTTTGTTTGTCAATTATCAGATTTCCATCCAATCTTTTTTATGGCAGATGAATAATATCAGAAAAAGCATAATGAAAAAAAAAAAATTCAAGTGACTGAAAACCAAGTAAGCTACAATAGATAAGAGGGAATAATTGTCAACCAGAAAATAGAATGGGTAATACAAAGCTATAACCATTATAACTTTGCATTTGTGGTAAAAGTTACTTTTATCAGTTGGTCATTCTACTACAACTATAAAAAGCATACATTTTATAAGGCTCCAGATTGTGCAGTGTAATGAGCTTTAAAGGGGCTTCAACTCACCTGTACAACTCTTGATGACCCACAGCGCTCCAATGAGCAGAACTCCAATCAGAAAGCCTCCAAAGGCAATGCCCAACACGGCTGACAGACTATAGTCAATACACGGCCCTGCAACATGAAGAAGAAACACATGTATGCATGTCTCAAATTAGCTTTGTTTTGTACTAGAATTGTTGGATATCCATGGATATCAAGGACATCGCCAAGAGACTACAGCACCTCTGATTTCCTAGATTACAGCCTACTACATACCAAACCGGTTAACTTTATGCGTTGAATTTAATAACATTTCGAACTTTGAAGCAAATGTGTAGCCACTTCTCTTGGAAGCAAATCCTTATCACAGTCGAGTTCTGTCTTTTTTATAATGGGATGAAGTTAAGTGTGCCGTCACACAGCTTGGATGTGGCAATGCCGCATTGGCAGCCTGTGGGTGGTATTGTCCTGTACACAATGACAGACAGGAGCAAACCAAACTATTCTGGAGCCAACAGTTCATCTCTGCTGACAGGTCAGAAAATAGGCTCTGGCCAGACCTCTGTAACACACATACAAGCACATATGAGCATCCATGCACAAACACACAAACACACACGCACATTTTCTTGCTCCAACTGCACTTCCTCCCTAGAAATATCCAACAGGTACAGTTCAAATTTAGGAGGAAGCTAATCATTAGTCCCTTGGACAAAAGCCATCCTGTGTCTTACCATGTGCGGATTATCTCACCTGCCACCTTAAAATTCCTGCATCCTGTTCCACAGAGCCTGGTATTAGACGCAGGGCTATGCAAGGTGACCCACTACTCTCTCTTTTCCTGAAGAACAGGAAAGACAGGATGCAGGAAGGATGAGGGACAGATTTTTGTTTGCTTGGTTGTACATTTGCCTCTATCCTGAGAGCCATGTATATTTGTACCTGTTAAGTTTCGTATTAATGGTTTCCGTGCAATTATGAAGAATGATAACGTACTCTGAAAACATATCCAGATTAGGACAGTGCAGGCCTAATATGAGTACAAATGCTGTTGCTATATGCAGTGCATCCGGAAAGTATTAAAAAAAAATGTCCACCCTTCACTTGTTCCACATTTTGACAAATTTTCTTTTTTCATCAATTTTGGAATAAGGCTGTAACATCACATAACGTGGAAAAAGTGAAGCGCTGTGAATACTTTCCGGATGCACTGTAAGCTTTTCAAATAGAAGGAATGTGCTTTTGCTCATCATCCCTGTGTTGGCCGGCAAGGCACTGACCCAATGTACCGCAGTGTGGGTGTCCACATTGGGTGAAAGTACCTTCGCCCACTGGTTCCATATTATTCCCAAAGCAAGCCCTCGCTAGGACCGTAACAAGCCACCATATGAGCTAACACATTACATCATATCAATATAATTCCTCTTTTCTTTGGAGTATTTGCTCCAATGGTGCCACAGACACATTACCTAGCAGGTACTTTCTTGTTACTGTCTTATTTTTAATTTGACTTACTCTGTTGTTATACTTACTGTGTTATTTATCACTTAGCACTTACTGTGATTCACCAACATTCCAATGCAAATCCCTTGTATGTGTAAACTTACTTGGAAATAAAGCTGATGCTGATTCTGAGATTCACAATTTGGACTTTGATTGGGCCAACGCACATTCACCTTTTTGTTCCTGAGCCATTCCAATGTTGCATTGGCCTTTGGATCATAGTCCGGATAAAAGGTGAGTTTTATCTAAAGCTCCAGTTTTAGAGAATTGAAATAGGTTTAAAAAAAATGCCCCTGCTGGTGTGTGCATATATACAGGTGTATCTCAAAATATGAGAACAGTTTGGAAAAGTTCACTTTTTTACGTAATTCAAATAAAAAAGTGAAGCCTTTATATATTCTAGATACATTACACATAAAGTGAAACATCTCATGCCTTTTTTGTTTCAATCTTGATGATTACAGTTTACAGTGCAAGGAAATAAATAATCCAGTATCTCTAAATATAAGAATAAAATATTTACAATGCAGAAATGTCGACCTGAGAAGAGCTCTAATCAGCTAATTAAGAGAGAGAGAGATAGAGAGAGGGCTCAGTGACTTTCAATGAGGCCCTGTTCCAACATCATCGCCATGCTAGAGCTGCCACAGACAACTGTTAATGCTGTGACATATGAAAAAATCTAGAAGCAACAACAGTGGAAGACCACACACGCTCACAGAAATGGACCGCAGAGTAATGACGCGCCTAAAACCAGTCTGTCCTCAGTTACAAGACTCTGGAAGCAACGTCAGTACCAGGACTCTTCATCGGGAGCTTCATGCAGTTGTACACAAGCCTAAGACACCCATGTGCAAAGCCAAAATGTCGGCTTGTGGACTCTGGAGCAGCGGAAACGTGCTCTCTGGAGTGATGAATCATACCTTCCCATCTGGCAATTTTACAGATGATCTGGGTTTGGCGGATTCCAGGAGAATGCTACCTGCTCAGATGCATAGTGCCAAATGTAAAGACTGGGGGAGGAAGACAGAAAGGCAGTGGTGCTGGTGTTCGTGGTTCCGGCTTGTCCCCTTAGTGAAGGGAAATCTTCAATGACATTCTAAATGATTCTGTGCTTTGAACTGTGTGGCAACCGTTTGATGAAGGCCCTTTCATGTTTCAGCATGGCAATGCCCCTGTGAATGAAGAAAGGCCCGTACAGAAATGGTTTGTTGCGATTATTGCGAAAGAACTTGACTGGCCTGCACAGAGCCCTGACCTCACCTTTGGGAAAGAAGACTGCGAGCCAGGCCTAATCAACCAACATCCGTACCCAACCTCACTAATGCTTTTGTGTCTGAATGAAAGCCAATCCCTGCAGCAATATTCCAACATATTAGAAAGCCATCCCAGACGAGCAGAGCCTGTAATAGCATCAAACTGGGGACCAACTCCATCTCAATTGATGCCCAGGATTTTGTAAATAGAACTTTGTGTAATGACAAAAATCATCATCAAACGACATGATTGTGATGCATGGCGTAACACCTTACGACCGAAGCCTTGCATGTGCTGTAGCTTTACCTCACTCTCACTGAGTGATAGAACTGTACAAAGACTATTCAACAAATAGTCTACTATCAACATTGGAGGCCGTGTCTTAGTCCAGAGCAAATACCTGTTTTCATTGTGTTTCTTTCTTCAGAATGGGCCAGCTGAACAAACTGGGACAGGAAGCAGAAGCTGTGTTGCAGGTGGAAAGGAGGTGGACAGGATGGACGGCAGTAGGACATCAGTATAACAGCAAGACTCCCGAGGGAGGGACAGCTACCAAACAGGAAGGACAGAGGGAGCCAAATCCTGGCCAATCAAAGCAGGTGAGGCCACCAGCAGCAATAGCCTCTTTCCCCGCAGAATCAGCATTCCTCAGCTGTCAGAAAAACTGTAGTATCCTGAAGCAAAATTGACCACATGACTGCAGACGACCAATCCCAGGAGCCTAGAGAGGCTCCAGTTGTTTGGTGTGTGCACTGTGTCACTTGGTAGGCTTGGATAAAAAGAAGCTCTGAGTTCAGTGAGGAGTTACAGTTTAATGGGAGGAAACATGGGTGTCTCGCCACTGATTCCTGTTGAGCCTTCAGAGCAAGTCCCTGAATCACTCCACACACACATAAGGTGTAACCAGAATAGGCTTGAGCAGTGAGACCCAGTCTTCTACTCCTGACACCATCAACATCCAGTATTTCTGACACTATCAACATACAGCACTGATGGTCAAACCTGTATCCTCTGCTACTACATGAATAAAATGCTGGAAAACATTTATTTTGGCCCAAGCCAAACCATACTTATGCCAAGTCAAAGCATGGACCAGAGGTTAGTCCTATTTTCTTTCAGTTCTTTTTTTTTTTTACAACAAAAAACCCTACTGGTGGACGGTTGAGGAATGCAAGGTTTGTTCCTGACTCATCTGCCCGGAGACTGTCTTCCCTTTGAAGAACGACACCTTCCCGTCTTTGTGTCCTGACAATAGATCCAGACCTAAGGCCAGTGTTTGGACGGACGGCCACACGGCCAGACCTCGGACACAATGGATCCCCCCGAGGGTCATTACATGCTGATTGTGGCCACAAGGTCAAGTTGCAGGCCTTCCTAAGGAGGAGGCCCCACCCCACCTCCTATTGCCTCCATGACCTCTCTCTCTGCATGTCCACACTTCATCATTGCCTTACAACGGGCCCCACATTGAAGTGGAGCTAAATGGTAGGCGGTAAAAGAAGGTGAGGGACCAGCAAGGCACGGCTGGGGCAGGAATGAGATGCGTGATGGAATGTTCTGATTGGAATTGTTGAGGGGTGAAGAGAACAATGTGATGACTTCCCTATTGTTAAAGTGACAGCATTGATAGTACTGATTTTATGTTACTATCTAGTGAAATTAAATAGAAAAGTCAATTTCACAACCTTAGTAAAGGAAGGGGTCTTATCAACAACAGTGAAGATAGTGCTAAAGAATATAAACATGCATTCATAGATTTTGCCTTTTTAGTGCCAGAAATGAGGTCAAGATGTCTGCTATTGTCTGCTGCCAAAGCTAAAAAAATGTATCTAGATAACAAGAAGGACATATTACTCTACAACAGAGCTGTAAGGAATTCCACAAATCAGTCTTCTGCATCTCAAGATTATTTAGGTAGATGTGCACCAATTTTCAAAGTGTGTTGCATTAACTAAAGTGCCCTTAATAAAGCCCTGTGAGGGAACGGTATCCTGAGGGCTCAAGGGTCCAGAGGGAATCTATCCTGGGGGTTAAGTAGAATAGAGATCATTTGAGCCATGTTTTGGTCCCTCATGGTCACTCATATATTGACAAAACACAGTCAGATCAGAGATATTAAATTATCACAAAGGCTATATTCCCCTAACCCAAAGTCCTCCGTAAATAAGTGGTCAACTTTATAGTCTTTCTTGATTACATTAGATGGGGGGAGATAGAACATAGGGACATACTACATTTAAAACAAATGTAGCGGACACTGCCAAATGGATAACTTTAAGAGAGACAAATACAACAACTTCTGTTTTTGGGTTGTTTAATTGAAGAAAGATTTTAGCTAGCCAATATTTTAGATCTCTGAAACAATCAAAGAGTGATTTCGGGGATTTCTTGTCAAGTGTCAGGGGACAGTACTGTGTGTCATCGGAATAGCAATGGTAAGAGATGTTATACTTCTAAAAGATGGAGCTCAAGGGAAGCATATACAACAAGAATAAGAAAGGGGCTAGGACAGAGCCTTTAGGTACCCCACAGGTGATTAATGCAGAGGAAAAGGAGAAATTCACAAAAATAAGAAAAGCTTACTCAGTGGTTTAGCATGCCCTAAAATCTGACTGGAATTTTTCCAGAATATGGATTTAATAAAAAAAAACGAAAAGCTAGGAAAAAATAACTTTCACTGGAACTTTTGATAGAATGGCAATTTTGAAAAGTGACAGAAATTTAAAACAGTTATGTCTAGATTAGGCTTTTTATAAGGAACATGGCCAGTTTTAAAACATGGACAGTGCCTTTGATGAGGCAGCTATTTATTAAACTGGGAGTAAAACTTTGTTTATCATACTGAAAGTTACTTTAGAATTATTAGAGTTGTTGGAGATAATATTAGAAAAAGATTAGCTCTTGGTGTTTTAACAGACAGCACAAATGTAATTTACCTATGAGAATTTAATGTGACACTTGTCCTTTTTCCATTTTCTCTGCCTTTCTGCCCTTCTGTCTGACAGTATGGGTAATATTACTGCGCTAGGAATGAGCTCTAGCTTTGGCTCCCCGTTTTTTAAAAGGAGCAACTGAATCCAGGATTACCGAGCAAGGAATTAAACATTGTGACTAACCCCTCTGTGCTCAGGTTAGAGGAGGGAGCCTTAATACTGCTGGTGAGAGAAGAATACTTGAAAGCATCTGAGAAAGGTTTTTGCAGTGGAAGGGTTAATAGAGCGTGAGAAGTTGCCTGACAGTGTAACTTTCGGGAAATGTGTTCTATCCAGTTTGATGAAATAGTGAAACAACGCTAAACCCGCCTTGACCTTCAACAAGCCATTGAGTGAAGTTTTTTTTTTAAACTAACATCCAATAGAAATCTTGCATTGAGAGTCATCAGCAACTTTTTTAATAGGTGAGTTTTCCGACCTCCATGGAGGCCAGACAGGATTGGAGGTGTGGCTTCTCTGAACAAATTGTGTATTTCCCAACCAACTGCTTAACTGTCAGGCCTTGAACACAACTTTTATAATAGTCGCTACTACTGCGATAGTTATTTTGTTGCTTTTCATTGAGTAATTATTAAATTTTTTTTGTGTTCATGTATAAGTGATTCATTTGTCAGTCTATCATTTTAAAATCCACTCTGTTATGTAGACCACTGTTGGGGAATTTAAGTAACTAGTTACATTAATCCATTATTACCGTTGAAAGGTAATTTGTTACATTACAACCAACGCAATATTTCCATACTAACAATAAATAATTTTATAGAATCATTTCTGCATATGTAAATAACATAACCATTGTGACTATGTGAACTTAGTAATGTGATCTGCTATTCAACAACAGCTGCTGGCTACCAGTTTACAGAAAAACTAGGCAGACAAAGATTTTATGTAAACCTTACAATCACATTGTGTAATAGTAGTATCATTTTATTTACATTTCTGTCAAAGAGATAAGTGGAGACTAAAATAATGTATATAATCTGATAGTTATGTAGTTTGCTTTTCAGAGGAAAAAAGAGACCCTCGTCTAAACCAGATGATATATGTCTGCACATAACTTTTAGTATATTTACTATACTTTTTGTATGTAACTCAGACAAAGTAGCATGCAGTGAAATAGTGAATGCTGTCCTTCTCTTCTTTTTAAAGTAATGAGAATAATTATTTCAAGGCGATTACAGCCATCTTGCTAACTATTTAGCTACAGCCACCAGGCATCTATTCGCCACGACGTTTGAACATCAGCAAAACGAGCTAGGTGCTAGGGTTTTTCATTGAAAAAGGAAATACTATAAAAAAGTTACAATTTGCCTATTTGAAAACAAACAAATTAATTGATTACTTAAATGGAAAAATCAAACGTGTTAAGTTGTTGTTATTACAAAATACTTGTAAAAAGTTACACAAACAATGATTTGAACTGAACTTGCTTTAGTATCTTGTAACGGTTACTTTTTCAATATAAAAAATAAAATGACACGTAATAATCACAGTATAACTTCAGGGATATTGATTTGTCCATTTAGAAAGCATAAGAGATTGTGAAATTTAAGTGACAACAGGCGCACTGGAGAGGCAACAGCAAGACAACCCCCAAAAAGGGAACGGTTTTGCAGATGGTGGCCACAAACTGCTCTCTTTTTATCCTTCCTGACAGATTTTTTTCTAGTTTTGCGTTTTATCCATTTACGAACCTCTGGGACGTTATGTATCGGTACATCCTCTGCCGCCAAGTAGCACCACAGACTGTCCAGGAGCTCATTGTGACCCGTATTCAGGTCTGATAGGAGATCTGCCAGGACACCATCCACTATCTCATCAGGAGCATGCCCAGACATTGTCGGGAGTGCATACAGGCACGTGGGGGCCATACACTGTACACAAGTTGGAACAACCTGTGTTTTCAGTTGTTTACTTAGATTTTTGGTGTTTGGAGTTTGAATCCAGCTGGAATAGTGATTTTGATTCCATGTTTGCTCTACAATAGTTTAAAAACAAGCCTAAAGCGTGTAGGCAACACATCTATTAGTGCAATGAACGTGAGGAAATCGGAATACCTCTCCTTGCATCCCACACCCCAATATCACTCCAAAAACCCACTTAACAAGAATGCTAGCCGTGTCACCCCTAACTCTGTTGCGTGAAGCCACCTGCTAACATATTGCTTGTAGCATGGTCATTATGTAATGTTTTTGCATTAATGTTTTCTCCAAAGCATTATCTAACAGTGGAATTATCAAACAACTGTACTCTGCATGAATTACAGATATCCCCTGTTTAATGTTTGTAGATAACATTTCCTGCCACCATAACTCCCTTATGCCATTACCTATTCAAGTAGCCTACCTATTGCTTTTGGTTGAATTTGGGAATGATTTAATAGAGACTCAAGTATCTTTCAGGAAATCTAATGTTTCCCCCACCTGAACCCCATTCTTACCACATTTCAGCCTATACATCAAAGGATAATATCTTGACACACTTAGGTGTGATTCAGTTGATTAAATTCCTGCACAGCCTGTATCCTCTAGATGAGAGGGGCTGATATAAGTTTTATACAGTAGCCTAATGTAACATTTATTGTCCTTGGTGTGTTTATCACGAGAACAATATGAGATGGTACAACTATGGGACCATAGACCAGCCACTTTCTATTCTGATTAACATGGGCTATATTGTGATGCAACAGTTATTGTGGTACGTTATGGACTGACATTCTATGTGTATTATGTATATTTAACTGAACTAAGGGCTGTAACCAAAGGCATTAGTTTAATTCTGAATCCCGCACTGTCTATAGTTTCCAATAAAACACAAATATTTGTTTTTATCGTTTGACAGCACTATTTGATTTATTAAGTAAAAGTTCCTTACAGTTCCTGTTGCACACAACAAACCTCCATTACTCATGTCACAAGGGGATTTCTTGCTTTTTAAGATAAAGTCGTCAATGTTGTTGCTTTTTTTTAGCACTTTAACACTGATTAGCCAAAACATTATGACCACTCACAAGTGAAACGAATAACGCTGATCGTCTCCTAACATGGACACAGGTCAAAGACCGGGTAGATTAGATGGTAAGCGAACAATCAGTTCTCATAGTCAGCTTGTTGGATGCAGGAGAAGTGGGCAGGAGTAAAGACTTGAGTGACTTTGACAAGGGCCAAATTGTTATGGTCAAATGTCTGGGTCAGAGCATCGCTTGAAAGGCAAGGCTTGTGGGCTTCTCCCGGTCAGCAGTGGTGAGTACCTACCGACAGTGGACTGAGGAGGGACAAACCACAAACCGACGACAGGGTGTTGGGTGCCCACGGTTCATCAATACGCAAGGGCAACGAAGGCTATTCCGTCTGGTCCGAATCGACAGAAGGTCTACTGTGGCACAAGTCACACAAGAAAATGTTAATGATGGTTACGGGTGGAAGGTGTCACAACACGCAGTGCACTCTGCTGCGTATGGGTCAGACCGGTCAGAGTGCCCCTGTCCACCATCGAAAGTGCCTACATTGAGCGCATAAGCGTCAGAACTGGACCTTGGACCGGTGAAAAAAACAATGGCTGGTCCAATGAGTCCTGTTTTCTTTTGCATCATGTGGTCCACGGGGTACGTATGCACCATTAACTTGAAGAAGCGTATGGCACCAGGATGCAAGCATTGTTCTGGAATGGTTTGAGGAACGTGGTGATGAGTTCGAGGTGTTGACCTGGTCCTCCAAATTACACAGATCTCAATCCAGTTGAACATCTGTGGGATGAGCTGGACCAACTAGTCCGATCCTCGGCTGATTCACCTCCTAACTTACAGAACGATACCACAGGACACCTTCGGGGGGTTTGTAAAGTCCATGCCTCAGCGGGTCAACACTGTTTTGGTGGCACGCAGGGGATCAACAGCTTTTTAGGCCGGTAGTCATAATGATTTGGGTCATCAGTGTACATAACTATATATATTTTTTTTTACTCATCTTGAAATGAGATTATTATTTTTTTATTAAAGTGGATCTATGTATGATTTGCAAAACTAGAGGCAGAAATGCCCAGAAGAATGTTTCAAAAGATTTTTTCTACCAACATTTTTAGAGTGTCAACTTTCTTGCCAGTCCGCTATGAGTTTGTATTGATGACTATTGTCCTCATACTCACTTTACACACTCGGAGTACTATTCCCCCAAACTAAACCATCCTGGTCTTGCTAATACTATTCTGGTCTTGTTCGGTAAGAGAAGACAAGGAGAAGACAAATGGTGTAATTATGTAAAATCTTTGAAACAATAGTCATGATTCTACAAAGTGCTGCTTTAGGTTTAACATGTGCTTTGTATGACAGTATAAACATTTTGTTTAATAAAACTTTTTTTTTTACTACTAAGTTGGTGGATCGACCCGAAACTGAACTCACCTGATTGTGGGATGTTTTTCTTGATAACCTCCAAGTTCCTTTTCACTCTTCCGCCATCAACACATTGCTAAAAGTAAATGTTAATGGTTAAACAGAATAATTAAACCATGTTTAAATACAGTGCATCCTGACAGTATTCACAGCGCTTCACTTTTTCCACATGTTGTTATGTTACAGCCGTATTGTATCAAGGCAAAGATCTGGAAGGGAAGAGTACTGAAAATGTTTTGCAGCATTTAAGTTTCCAATGACCACAGTGGCCTCCATCATCCGTAAATGGAAGATGTTTGGACTCATCCAAGAGTTAGCTGCCCGGACAAACTGAGTGAATGGGGGAGAAGGGCCTTAGTCAGTCTGACTTAGCTCCAGCGTTGCACTGTGAAGAGATGAGAACCTTCCGGAAGGACAAACATTTACAGCACTTAATTTGAAGCCACTCCTCAGTAAAAGGCACATGACAGCCTGTCTGGAGTTTGACAAAATGCACCTGAAGGACTCTCAGACCATGAGGAACAAAATGATCTGGTCTGATGAAACAAAGTTTGAACTCTTTGGCCTGAATGCCAAGCGTCATGTCTGGAGGAAACCAAGCGCTCATCGCCTGGCCAATACTATCCCTACAGAGAAGCGTGGTGGTGACAGCATCATGCTGTGGGTATGTTTTTCAGAGGCAGGAACTGGGAGACTAGTCAATATTGAGGAAAAGATGAATGCAGCAATGTACTGAGACGTCTTTGATGGAAACCTGCTCCAGAGCGATATGGACCTCAAACTGGGGAGAAGGTAAATCTTCCAACAGGACATGGACCCAAAGCACACAGCCAAGAAAACAAAGATGTGACAACTCTGTGAATATACTCTGTGAGTGGCCTAGCCAGAGCCCAGACTTAAACTCGATTTAACATTATGGAGAGATCTGATCTGAAAATGGCTGTGCACCAACGCGCCCCATTTTTTACTTTGTCATTATGGGGTATTGTGTGTAGAATTTTGAGGAAATCCATTTTGGAATAAGGCTGTAACATATCAAAATGTGGAAAAAATATAATACTTTCCGGATGCACTGTATATTCCACATTGAGTTCATTAATCAACAAATCGTTGTCCCATTTGTCCAAATACATACCTCGCTGAAGCAGAATTTGACAGAGCACTCTAGGTCCCAGCTTGTGGAGGCCAGGTCTTGGAGCAGCTCTAGGGAGAAGCTTACCCTGGCAGTGTTGGGGCAGAGGGTGGTGGAGCATATCTCTGGCCTATAGGGCATGTCCATTACCACTGGGCATGAACCCTTAGAGCGCACAGAGCAGTTCGTCACCTTAATGGTCAGCACAATTTCCCCCAATGTCTGGCCGGAGATCTGGAAGAGAGTTGAAAGATTTAGACGGCATAGGAATAATTGATGTGCTGGAAATGTTTGCATATAGTACAGTATGTGTTGGTGATCATTTATATTATTCATTACATGCACACACAGCCTATTATCCCTCTCTGTTGATATTCTGTAGACAGCAGAATAAAATCAAAATAGATCTGCAAAAATTCTTCTCCTGGAAGCACCTCTCCAACGTCAAAACAACTGCAGATTGCCACACTATTGAAGAGACAATTGTTTTGTGTGCTATTACGGTATTGCTGCAGAAGCTTAGAAAGTGGGGGTATGGGCACGGCTGAGGAATTGAGGGCAGATTACAGATAGCAAGAAGATAATGGAGTGAAATACACTGACAAATAAGAACAAACAGTAGGTGTCCTGACTGAATGACTACAGGAATACTGAAATACTACCTAAAGCACACACGCATACGTAAATCAAAGTGAGCAGAATTGTCATTCCTGAGACCTGGGTTTCTAAACAGTTTGGCTAGGCCCAGGAACACATGACACTGACTTGTCTTTCCTAAGTTCTGGGTTTTGGAGCGGTCTGGGTAGACCCAGGAACACATGCCATTTTAATAATTAGCTCAAATTGACTGCTTTTCTTTAATTGAGAGCTCCCTAGTCTTAATTTGGGATTATGCCTACTGATGCTAAACACAGACACCACACATTTACAGCTCTTATGTTTGAACAATCAAAGCAACAGGAAACACCTGATTAAAAAATGTGATACTTATGCTTCAACAATATATCTGTCAATCTACTCAAGATTGCAGATGACACAACTCTATTCACTATTGGCAATGAGTCCATTTACTAGGAATCCTGACCAAAAAATCTTTGGCTCACAGCAACCAGCCATCAATCTCTCAAAGACTAACTTACAAAACCATGGTCTCAACATCAAGTGAATTCCTTATTGTTAACTGAACTACTGCACTATAATGTGTATGTGTGAATGTACTTGGCAATTAAGGGTGAATTTGACAAAAGGGCTCCCACCTCTGCATAGATCCTCTTAGCACTCTGCACCTTGGTGTTCAAGTCCAGAGCGGAGCGGTAGTCTGGAGAAGTGTACAGCTGCATTACCATCGGCATCTGAGGGGAGCTGGGGGGTGATGGAGTGGTCTCAAATGGGGCATCCTCTATGAATGAGACAGCAAGACACAAAATCAAACCAACAGTAACCATCCATTTCTAAAATAAACTACAGATGAATCCAAATGAACATGTATTTACACTAAAGTAATACAAAAAGCGACAATTTTTGGGGGGATTACATCGTAAATCACTTTCATGAATCAGCCCCCAAATGTAGTCTCCCATTATGTTCTCGTTACATTGTCCTAGGTAGCGGTGTACAAAGTCCAGTTTATCCTGGTGGAAAGGCTCTTCTTGCTCCTCTGAGTACGCTGCCATATTATTGAATTTACCCAGATGAGCATCAAGGATTTAGACTTATAGGGACATCCTAATGCCCATGGTGCCAAAGTTCTTCACCAAAGCTGTACCGATCTGCTTTTTCCTTGCTACTTGGGGAATTGCCCTCCAGGATCTTCTGTAGTCGAACGAAGACACCAGCTTTGACCTTTTGCCTCAGACAGCATAGGGAAGAAATCTTGAAGGTACCTGAAGGCTGCTGACTCCCTATCTATAGCTCTGATAAATTGTTTCATAAGGCCAGATTTGATGTGCCGTGGTTGCAAAAGCACCTTCCGGGGGTCCACCAGTTCCCACTTTACCTCCCTACAGGATACGTTTTCCGCTGTGGCCAGTCCTTACTGTGCGCCTTGGTGTCCCTGCTGTCCTAAAGATAAAATAGCAGGGAAACTTGATAAAACCGCCTTGAAGACCCATTAGGAATGCCACCCTTTTGAAGTCCTATGACACCACAGCCATACTAATCATGCTTCAAGACACCAAGCAAGGTCTTGATGCTGTTGTAATCCCCTTTGAGGTGCACCAAGTAAGCCAGGGGAAGAGACAGGTACTTGTTACCATTATGGAGCAGCACGGCTCTGAGGCTCCGGGATTAGCTGTCAATTAAGAGAAGCCGCTCATTTCTGGTTATTGCTTCGAACAGACTGGTCACATTTTAGCAGTAGCAGTGCCCATTTTGAAGGGTGAAGGAGCTGGAAATTATTTTTGTGACGCTTGCTCTTATTTTTGATGTGTACACTATCAAGTTCCACTGCTTGAGCCTATATGTCGGAAATTTGTCTTTGTACTTGGTGCGACAAAGATCTCTAATCAAGTCGCTGAGGTCTTTTTGGTTGGGATAGTATGTGTTTCTCTCCTTAGATGGAACTAAATTGAATTGGTGGACTTGAAGCCCCTGTATTTTTACAAATATTTATATTACTGGAATGTACTAGAAAGTTCTAGAAGTTACTCCAAGTTTAAGCAGTGAATCTTTCCAAAATCTTCTTTAAAATATGTACCTTTTAAAATATTACTGTCCTGGGATTTGGGAGAATAATAGCTATTTTCTAGACTTTTAAGGCAAAAGCAATAAGGAAATAACACTTCCCATGAACAAAAACAACAAACTAACGTTGGCCAACCTAGATGCAGAGAGCTTTGACCCAATATTACTAATCACTATATTTTGATGCACGAAGAACCGTTCACGCCACATCTGAATTTGCAATCTCTGTGACTTTAACGTAACACCATGCTACCCTTACTGGTGACTAATATTAACTGTGCTGTCTGTGACTCTAGCAGTGCCTTACCCGTAGTATGGTCCTTATTCCCAAGGACTAGCATAACCATGGTTCCCTTGGTTCGGATCTCAGAGTAGCTGGTGATTGAGCTAGCCTTGAAATGGTCCAAGGCAGCCTTCTGTACAGCGTCCGCATTATCTGAGGTGATATTTAAAGTGGGAGGGAATTCATGCATCATGCTGGTGGCAAGCAGGATCACGTTGTTCGACTACGAAAGAGAAATGTCAAATCAGATACAAAGAGAGAGACAGACAGAAGCAAGTGAATGTCTTAGTGGTTGGTTTCAGACATTGATACTACACCTCAGTACACAATATTTTGCAGTTCTTACATATAAGCTGGTGTCCTGTAGGTCATAGATGCGCCACATGGTGCCCTGCGGTCCTCTAAGAAGCAGACTGATCTTTCTTTCAGTGATGACTTGCACAAACACATGGCTGGAACAACATGCCACAGGGAACTCAGAAAGTACATGGGCAGTACCAATTTGATGGCTGCCTCTAAATTCCAACATGTTGGATTAGATGTTATGTAATGGCAACACAACCTCCACCACGTTTCATAGTAGAGGTGACATACTGTGGATCATGGGCATTTATATCTAAGTTGAATCTGTCCACAAGGTTATTTAACATATTTTGAAAATCTAAAGGTTTGTGGGGCTAACCAGTCATTTGCCTATTGTGGTATCCACGCTCAGATCCTAGAATCATCTGCATATACTGGTGTGACACGACCCCTCCTTTATCTGCTTCTCACCAACACCAAATATTTCTGTGGCCCACCTAACTAGGTTTTGGTTGACTGTGATTATTGTTTTTTTGTGGTTCAGAAAGCCCATTGCTATGAGTAAGGGGTTCGTGAAAATATGACTGCTACCACCACTTGATGGGGCACACACTCAAAAATGTGGGAATATGTAAAAAAAAATATTAAATGTCTAATGGGTTTATCCAATATGGACGCAAATAGGTTGGTTGTTCAGTAAATGTTTGAGATGTTTTGGGTCTTACCGAATGCTGGCATCTTCAGGGATGTTAACAATGTGCAGTTCTTTATCAGTGTGGCTGTTGGGAAGCAGGGTAGAGCAGGATTTGAGCAAAGGCATGTTTGATTCAAACGTCAGAAAATGGTTTAGCAAGAGCCCTTCGTTTTCAAGAGTGCAAGTGTTGGAGCCAGTCGGAAGAAGTCTTGTTCCTGTAAGTAATTAACATTAGTTATTCATTTGCTAAATCATCTGTAATTATTATGTCAGGAGTAATTGAATGTTTGTAGGAATTTAAATTTGAAGTATATCTGATTTTCACACCCTCTCTCCCAGTGGAAATCATTTTGAGTGGGTTCTGGATGGTTGTGAAAGACGTCACCCCACCGAATTCCTCGGTGGCCCACCTCAGGAGATCTTCGTTGGCTTTGGGTAGGGCTTTTTTATGGATGACAACATGGTTACCATGGAGTTGTAAAGCTGAGCCATTGGCTACCTAGAAAGAAATGTGCATATATTAGATATTGTATTTGTGAAATTATATGGATGTATGCATCATGAACTACAGAAACATCTGTGTTTAGATTATTTCCCGGTAGTTCACGCTCTGGAATGTGAAATGTGTACATTGACCGTCTGGCATTGGGGTTATTGTGGAGATATGACTAGTCCTAGGTATATACCAGCTAGAAGCATCTTTTCATTGAGATCAATTGAACAAGTAACATCTAGACAACTCTCCTGTGATGCTTTTAAATAATAAAAGCTCCTGTTTCTCCCTTGGTTATTGACCGAGTATGTTTTTACTAAAGTGACCACTACACATAGTAAAGTTTGTCTCAATCGTTCTCACCTAATAATAATAGTAATACATTCAACTTATATAGCGCTTTTCTGGGACCCAAAAACCCAACAGAAAAATAAACAACTGATTGGACAATACACAGACAAACAAAAGGACGCAGACATGACACAGGAATGAAGGGAAGTGCCAAGGGGCTAGTGGTAGGCTTGTGTGAACAGATGAGGCTTAAGTTGGTGGACGAAGGAGGTAACACATTCGGAGTCACGGATTGATTGCGGAAGTGAGTTCCACAGCCTTAGAGCGGCCTTAGAGGAAGCCCTGTCTCCAAAGCTCTGTAGCTTGAAACAGGGGATGATGAGGTGGCCACATGGTGCAGAGGGCAGTGACCGAGTGGGTTGGTATTGGGGAATAAGATCAGAGAGGAAAGGTGGAGCAAGCTGATGGAGGGCATTATAGGTGAGCAGAAAAATGTTATAGTCAATGCGCTGAGGGACGGGGAGCCAGTGGAGTTCCCGGAGGTTTAGGGTGATGCTGCCAGGACTTGGTGTGGGTGAGGAGTCTGGCTGCTGAGTTTTGGACCATTTGTAGCTCATGGAGAGCTGAAGAGTTGATGCCAGAAAGAAGAGAGTTGCAATAGGCGAGATGAGATGAATGCATGAATTAAGGTTCCAGCTGCAGTACGGGAGAGGGAGGGCTTCAGCTTGGCAATATTGCAGAGGTAGAAGAATGTGGATTTGACTTATAGTGTTGTTCAAAACTGAGAGAGGAGTCCAAAATGATGTCTAGGTCCTGTGCGTGGAGAGTTGGAAAGATAAGGGTCATCGATGGTGAAGGATGCTGCATTCATGTTTTTATTGTTGATAGGCAGGATTCAATGTGGATCAAAGGTGGGTTGGTGAGAGGTCTGGTGCTGAGGTACATTTGAGTGTCGTCAGAGTAGCAGTGGAAGTCGAATTTGAAGGATCTGACAGAGGGAGAGGATGTAGATGATGAAGAGCAAAGGCCCAAGAAAAGAGCTCTCGGGGACACCCTGTGTTACAGCAGCTGAATCATAATTTTAACCATCGAGGTAGATGTAGTGGGTATGGTTGGATGAGATTCGTGTGTAGCTAGAAGAGTGCGGTTCCCTCAACACCCAGAGCCATTTCGCGAGGTAGGGGAGGTTGGATATGGGGCAGAAGTTATGAAAATTGGTTGGGTCCAGACCAGGATTTTTTAGAATAGATGTGACTGCAGCAGTTTTGTAGTTTGAGGGGACAGTGCCGTGGGAGAGCAAGAGATTGACTATTTGAGTGATGTATGAACAGAGAGCAGGAAGGCAAGCCTTAATGAGAATTGCAAGGAGGGGATCCAGGGTGCAGGAAATTGTTTTGGACGATTATTTGGGAGATATATGCTGGGTCAACCAGGGTAAAAAATACACGGGTAGGTTTGTACTACAGAGGGTAGAGAGTAGAGGTGTGAATCTTCACCTGCCTGTCACGGTTGTAGTGTGCGGTGGAACCAAACGCAGACATTATTGTACAAAGAAAAGGTGAATTTATTCCAAGGACAAACGGTACAAACTACACAGGACTGTAAACATAAAAATGAAAGGTTTGAAACAAAGATTAAAACGATATACAAATAACATGTAGCGCATCCACTTGAAATTGGAAATAAAGGAAAGACAAACCGTGAAGTTGCATACAAACAAACAATAAACCACCCCGGTTGTGGCTGTAGCCTAGCCTAAGTAGGCTCCCCAATCAGAGTCAACTGAATGCAGCTGCTCTGACTGGGGAGCTCACAATGGCATAGAGAGGGCTAGGCCTCTCTAGCCGGCATGACCTGAAATGGCCAGGGGGCCGCAGCCAGGGTATGACACTGCCTCACGATTCGATTCCGGTTCAGAGGGTAACGATTTGATTATAAAACGATTCTCAATCTTGCCCTCCAATTATTTTACTACAAAAACAGACATACTTGAAAGTCTCTCTTTCTGACTTAATATTAATCAACTGTTTTCAAACAAAAGAACATGTCAAATGTCATGTCAACCTTCTTATCAAGTTATTCAGTAGTTCTTTTTTGTGAAAACACAAAATAATGTTTTTACATTATAAACATACATTTCTGCAGCAGCTTTAGAACAAGAAAATGTATGGTCTAAAACACGGTCTATAACACAGACTATATTATAACTTAAAAGGCTGCCTTTTATGCAAATTAAACAGAGAAAACTGATTTGGGGAATTTGTGGTGGAGGTCGTGA
>JACXGK010000773.1:74403-90414 GCA_016801125.1 Novumbra hubbsi
TCCGGTAGGGTTGGAGATGACAAGAGGTCCTGGCAAGATGGGGGGCATCTCTATACATGGAGACCTGATCTAGTCCGGTAGGGTTGGAGATGACAAGAGGTCCTGGCAAGATGGGGGGCATCTCTATACATGGAGACCTGATCTAGTCCGGTAGGGTTGGAGATGACAAGAGGTCCTGGCAAGATGGGGGGCATCTCTATACATGCAGACCTGATCTAGTCCGGCGTTCAAGATGACGGCCCACCTGCTTCATGGCCCTGAGCTCAGATGTAACCCTTTTTGTGGGGCAGTGTATTTGAGGGAGACAGACAGAGTAGTGTTGAACTGGTTAACTAGGACTTCAGGCATACTAGAGGCATGGTTCAGGGGGAGGGCAGAGGAGATTGCATCAGAGAATTGCGGAAAGAGATTGTTGTTTCTTAGTATTGTGGGGTATGTTTGAGCGAAAGGAGAAATTCAGGATCATGTGGTCAAGCGGGAGTAATGAAGGGGAGATGTGGGTGATGTTGACGCCAACAGAGCCGACAAGGTCAATAATTTGACACTTGATATGGGTAGAGATATTAACATGTTGGGTGATATTAAAGTAGTCCAGAATAGCTGTGAAATCAGAGGTAGGTTTGGAGTTTGGAGAGTCAACGTGGATATTCATGTTAAGGTGGCATATTCATGTCAAGTGATACTGCATTGGGGAGTAGTTCAAATTTCTTATTGCATTACGATCTCACCTAGCAGGTAAATTGCCAATTTTGCATACATCCCAAACATTCCATGTCATAGATAAAACATTTAAGCTGAAGAGGATGTGAACTATCGACAAAGCTATGAACGTCTTATTGAGCACAACTATGAGGACATAGGGTATTCTAAATTTTTTCTCAGTTGGAAATAACATCTTTGTCAATCAAAGTTGTGGAGAGTATGACAATTTAATTGAGAGTCACCTCATCAGTTTGCTATGTGCATGTAGGTATTGTGCAAATAGCAGAACATTGTACTTACTCATCGGCACAAGTGCCAATTTGTGTGCACTATGCAAAAAAATATAAGAAATTCAAATCTGGTGTGAACAAGAAACTAATTGTACAGAGATCTGAGCCAAAATAATTGGCATTTGAGAATTGAGCCAAATCTTTAAACTTTTACTCAATGCCTGGCACAATTCTCGAATTACAATTATTATTTTTAAAACAATACGTGTATAACATGCAAAATTATCAATTTGATTATCAAAATATGTTAGACATACATGTTTATTCCTTAGATTAGATGTTTGTGATGTCTGCTAAATTGGCTAAATACCTGTCTGGTGAAATAAGAGATTTTTCCACCATTGCCTCTCAAGGGAAAACATAATATGTGAAAATCTCTGCCCAACCCAACAAGAGCGACAAGATGTCCACCAAGAAGTTGGGAACAATTCATTGTTTTTTACAGAACTACCACAGGTTTTTTTATTCTTATTTGTGTCTTTTTCTTGAATGAATGTCATTTTATGTCAAATTTTCCTTTAACAATAAACCATACAATTAAGAATTATACACATATCTTCATAATGAAACAGAGTTTGGTATACAAATGTAACAAATACTGATTACAATCAAAATAATTGAATGCAAGACCACATATTGACCACCAGCTACAAATTATGATTTATCTCTGTTTGTGAGACAGTAGTTTTGCACACCTGATGTTTCAGATACCAGACACAATTTTGGTTAAACCTGTGTGAACACTGCGTCCTATCACAGAGATGGAGCGTGTACAAAATGGCACTGATTGTCACAGGGGGGTGGTGCATCATATTTCCTGTTGCCAAGTCACCGTAGCAACAGCTGGATTAGCACCTTATTTAGAGCTACTTCAATGCTATTTCCCCAGCGTGTTTGGCAACAGTGACATTGAAACATGATTCCCTAACCCTTCCTCCATTGCACACCCTCTGTCTTTCTCTCGCTTTGTTTGTCTGTTAATCATAGTCTCTCCCTCTCTTTCTCTCTATTTGTCACTCTCTATTCTCTGAGCAAAGCCATTTAAAAACTATGTTTATTATGGTAAAGTGTACACAAGCCTGGTTCTACAACCATGTTGGAGCCAATGTCTTTCCTTCACTTCCTGAGTGGGGCCAGGGAAATGAGACGGTTTTAACTCTGTGCGTCAGAGTCAGCTGGAATCTTGCTTCATATGAGTATAAATATATGCATCCAGCTTGGCGCTGCAAAGCACACATTCCCTGTTTCCATGGCAGGCAAGTGGAATAATGGGCTGTAGGTGAAGCCATCAAATAAGGGGTCTACTGCATAGGGCAGTTAAATGCTGTTTCAGTTTAACCCACGAGTAACCACAAATCTATATAAATCTGATAATAAAATATTTCTAAAAATAAATCTATATGTGCATATTTAAAAATGAATAAATCACTAGTCCTAGAGCCTGAAACTACTCCCTTTATATACTATACATAGCAAGTGGAAGAAACTGATTTCTATTTCCTTCAAGATCTTTTCTCAACAATAGCTGAATTTGTCCCCCATCCATGATCTCAGTGCCTGTTGAATTCCAGCTAGTAAAGCACACAGATGGACATCTTGTTCTCGAATGGGGGCATTTGACTGTAGATAGATCTGATGTAGATAGATGTTATCACAAATGATTTCTGATAATGGATAGCATGGGGTGAAAATTGAGATGTGTGTGCACGCTAGCTTTCGTATAGCGCACGCATGTGTGTTGCGGTCTGCCGGCTCCAGCCAGACTCCATCCAGCCAGACTGTGCTGAAAGTAAACCTGCTTGATTCATTGGTCCTTCTCATGTGTGTATGTTTGGTTTAGGGTGGATTGAAATAGAAAAAACGGGAAACTGCCCAGAGACGAGGAAATAAAACACATCACAATGGATTGTAGAAGCGGGATCAGGGAATGAGAGAGGGAACGTTATAGACAGGAATGTGTCTCCTGGGGGTCTGGGTTGGAGGCCGCAAGGCCAGGAGACTTGTCACACGCCAGGAAACAGTCAGAGCAAGGAGCGGCCCTGTCTACTGGTGCTTCCACAAACTTCTCAGATTAGACTTCCTTCCCTTAGCCTGATCCAGAGGGAATGAGCAAGATAGAGATTACAGGCTCCTATAATTCTTCCTTTTCCTGTCTCTTTTTCTTTTCTTCTTAATCCCTCCCAGAACCCTGGTGTGGCAGCCTTGTGCATCACTCAGATGCTTAGCAGATACTGTGTATTGCGCTTAGTTGTGACATTAATAATTGTGTCTGTGTCAATTCCGGAGAATGAGATGGCCATTGCAAAATAGTGATTTTGTGAATTTTTATGTATGTATAGGGTCATTGTCTATATTGAAAGGTCCACCTTTGGCCAACTCTCAATACCCTTACAGACGCAATATGGCTTTGGGTTAAATTGCCTGAAACTTACTGAAGTTCATTATGGCATTAATGCTAACAAGAGCCCCTGGACCACTAATAGCAAAACAGGCCAAAGCATTAACCATCATATTTTTGTTCGGGTAAGCAGTATATTTCCTTGTATTCAGTTCCCTCTTGTCACCAAAACTGCAAACTTAAGTCACTGCAATATGTGGGATAGTCTCTGTAAAGTCTTCATCTGTGCAAGCCTTCCAAAGAGCATGTTGAGATGTTGAGATTTGCAATTGATAGGGGCAGTATGCGTATGCATTCTTCTACGCAAACTTGGAACAGTTGTAGACTATTTTTAATTGTTTATGTATAGATTTCAAATTGTTTACCTGATCTTTGCAGGTCAACCACCATTTTTCTCCTTTCAACAGACAACTCTTTGGTTTTATCCTTGGTGATGGATGACAAAAGGATTTTACAGACATGCAACCTTCTATTAATTCAGCTGGGAAACACAAAAAGGCAAATGGCTTCTATAATATAATTCCGGAAGACTGAGACTAAATTAAAATAATAGAATTCCATCATAGAAAAGTTAGAGTTGTTTGTTTTTGCACTCACTTTTGCTCGATTTCATGACGGGTGCCAATATTTTTTGAGTGGACTGTATGTGTGGGTGTAACTTGTGCTTGTCCTGGTCACAGCTGGATGGAACACTGAGAACGTACCCAGCATATCTATCAGGCATTTGGCGCACATCCTTAGACACAAACCAGATGCTGTTTTCTTCCATTAAAATGGTAATGCTCCCCAGTGATCCACTACACTATGCCTATCCTTGCATCCCACACAAACATCCCCTCTTTATCTACAATATACCCCCTCTCTGCAGGACATGATAGGCGATCCTACTTGAAGAAACTGCTGACAGTGTTGTGAACATGGAATCGTACTGTTTCTCATGGACAATTATTGAGAACTTGTCACTGCATTAGTATGGCAAGATAATGTGTTTTACTTTATCCCTTGTGTACGTAACAGAGACAGAAGCTTGGGCTGTGGACTTAGTCTGAACTTCACTGCTCAAAAAACATTAAGGGAACACGTAATCATCATAGTATAACACCAAGCCAATGAAACTTCAGGGATATCAATATATCCAGTTAGGAAGACTAAGTGATTGTGAGTCAATGGCACTTGTTTTGGTGCAAATTAAGCTGACAAAAAGTGTGCAAGAAATGCAACAGCAAAATAACACCCAAAAGGGGAATGGGAATGTTGCATTTTGATTTGTTCTTGTCACTACTGGTAGCATGAGACGGTACCTGCAGCCCATTCAGGTTGCACAAGTAGTCCAGCTTCTCCAGGATGGCACAACTGTACATGCTGTTGCGAGAACGTTTGCTTTGTCTCCCAGTACAGTCTAAAGAGCATGGACGAGATACCAGGAGACAGGCCATTATTAGAGGAGAGATGTACAGGGCCGTAGAAGGCCATCAACTCAGCATCAGGATCCTAATCCACTCAACTGTGCAAGAAGGAACCGGATGGAGCACTGCCAGACACCCTACGAAATGAACTCCTGCAGGCTTAAAGTGCCAATATTTTCTGGCCACACTGTGGGTGGCATGAGGGCCAAACTATTCGCATTCGCCAGAGAACACTAGATTTGTCAGGTTTGCCACTGGCAAACTGTTCTCTTCACAGATGAGAGCAGGTTCACACTGAGCACATGTGACAGACGTGAAAGAGTCTGGAGACACCCGGAGAACGTTAGGCTGATGGGTTTGTTAGTGGGTCAGTGATGGTCAGGGGAGACATATCTTTTGAGGGTCGCATAGACCACCACGTGCATGCCAACGGTACCCTGACTGCTGTTATGTACCGGGATGAAATCCTCAGACCCATTGTCAGACCTTATGCTGGTGCAGTGGGTCCTGGGTTCCTCCTAGTGCAGGATAATGCCCAGGAGGAAATTGTTGGGATTACATACATGCACATGGGGGCCATACACACTACTGAGTCACATTATGAGTTGCTGTGATGCATGTACGTTGGAACAGCCTGTCTGTTTTCAATTGTTTACTTGGTTTGAGTTTGAATCCAGCCCTCAATTTTGATGGTCTTTTTGTTCTTAACAAATTACACAATGTAGAGTAAAGATATTGATCTTTAACATGTTTTTCATTCATAGTGATTTAAGAGTTCGCTAAATTAATACTTTTTTTAAACAATTATAGAACTGTTTTTTATTGCGATAAAATTAGTTATATTTTAAAAGCTTTGATGCATCAAAAGGGTTTGGGCATCATTTACTCCCAAACTCCAAAACAAACAACATACTGAATCAATTATTTTTTTTAACTCTTAAAAAAAACATTATACTAAATGTTTCTTAGAGATGCACTTTTTTCCTTCTTAATTTCCAAGACAACACTTTTGGAGATGTTGTACTGCAACTAATGCCATTATTGATAAACAATGATTCTGTCTCTTTCAATTCTTGATTTAATCTGATACTCAGGAAGAAAGTGTTTTTCCTCATCGTGCAGTGTTTAAACTTCATATTTCAGTTACATTATTCCTCCAGAATGAATCTGTAAAATACAGAGACAAACATTGAGGAATAGGGAATGGAAAAACATTGAATCTGATATCATGTAGCTTTTATGGTGCCTTAAATAAAGTGCATAAACAACAAGGCTATTGGAAATGGATATTGATTGGAGATGCTCAATGCTTCAAATGTAAAGAAATATACATAGGGTGGATAAAAAAATTATAGAAACAACACATGGAAAAGACTGTTAATCTGCAATTACAAACGCAGATGCAGAGGAAAAATTAAGATGACTGCAAATTAGCAGCTCATATATGTCAGATATAAAGAGGTCTGACAATTAGCATTTTGTTCTTTCAGTTTTCAAAGCAATATGAAGGAATTAGTATTAGGACTACCATCTCATGGGGGACATTGGGTCCAATGATTGCTCTGCCTGTGCCTTATGACAGCCAAAGAATATTAGGTCATTTTACAGAACCAGGTAAAACCTATGCTGCTAACACTGTCCCCTCACAATGTTCCAATATTCCAGGTTGACAATTCCCCCATACACACTGCTAAAGAAATTCAAGAGTGGTTTTATGAACACCAGGATGACGAAAAAGCCTTCCATGGCCTCTCTAATCACCTGAACATCATTGAACATTTATGGGAAGTTCTGAAGCTCATATTGTGAAGTAGATTTCCACCTCCAACATCCCTCAAGGAACTGGAGGGCTTTTCTTCTTGAAGAATGGTGCAATATCCCACTACACACAGTTCAGGGCTTGTATGACAGCATTCCAAGAGGGATTGGAGCTGTTCGGAAGGTAAAGGGGGGCCCTGCTCCTTATTATGTGCTTGATATTAATACAGTGTTACGTGTTTGCAATATTTTGTTCACTCCCTGTAGGATTTTCACATTTTGACACTCATAGCCTAATCCATCATTAATATAGGGAATGCTTTACCATATATCATGTGCAGCTCAACTGTAAACAAATATAATTTGTACACGGTAGTGGCCCACAATCTGGAGGTGCTAATGTTCATTTCCAAATTAACCAACCGATGAAAAATTCAACACTCAACTCATGCTATGAAGCCACCAACTCTCTGAAAGGCAGATTATGGCACACTAGTTTATCATGAACAAATCGTGCTGAGCCCTCTTCAACCACTGTGGCTATCAATGTTATCGATTGGTTATTGGAGATGCACTCTCTCTCTGAAGGGGAACTATCTTTCCAAAACACAGTGATATGTTGAACAACACAATACGGAAGTTAATGTATCCACTGTAACATTGTTACCATGATGTTCGCTGCTTCTGTCTGCTCCTTAGTCCAGCACACCATAATATAAATGTTTTTATTATGTGTACCCAACATTATTCACAAGGGCCTTGGGATTGTCAAGATAAACAAATAAGAGCGATTGCTTCTCCAAACTGGCTTGGGGGGGGTTGTACAGCTGTGACTGGTTCTTTGTCTAACAGCTGGTATGGAGGGCCCATCTGGGCCTGCAGAAATGCATTTCTCCCCTGGTTAACTATGGAAGTGGGGAGACCTGGCAGTGAGGCTCTATCCCCCGTCGATGCCAACCCTCTGTCACTGTCTATAAACACTAGAATTATAGGTAGCTGCTTAGCTGGCAGAAACAGGAGAGATGCCAGGCTAGACATCCAGCTCTCACCATGCACCTATTAGCCAGCTTTCAGTTGCATTGCATTCTACTAAGGGTCTGGCTATTTGGCATAGCCTATACGTTGTTGAAGTTTGCATCTGCTTTCCTCCAGCCAAAGTATTACTTTAAGAGTAATGGTAAGGGGGGCGTTGAGCTGGTGTAGGGGGGCATTTGTATTACATCAAAGATTTACAACAATAGGAGTTTTCAACTACTGGGGTCTGCATTATAAAACCTGCTAGTTTACGGCCAGAGCATTGTAACTCTTCTTCTCCGTAGTGATTCTGTCAGCTTCTTGTGGCACAGCTCTGTGCTGCCTTCACGAGAACGGGGAGTCAGAGAATCATCTATAAAATTTCACCCGAATGGCGTTAACTCTGTAAACTCTGGAAAATGGACACTCTTTTCCTTGGTATTACCCATGGAAGAATTTCTTTCTCTTAAAAGTGTTAATTTCTCTGAGGGATACACCGCAAACGCCTTGTTATCACAGTGGTTTCACATTTACATTACATTAGTCTATAAATGAAATAAAATTTGAAAACATGTAACATAAAAGATGCATGGATTTATCTAAATAAAAGTCCTAGAAAAGTATTGAGTTGTCTTCTTTACTATTTTTAAAGGTCTTTTAAGTTCTGTTAGCATTGTATATGGTGACGCAAAAACATAATGTGCTTTTAGCTCTGGTCGTGCAGCATTCAAGATGTTAGATGTCAACAAGACACTTGTGATGGTTGGCTGCTTTTCTCCCAACTGTCACTTCTCCTCCTGGGGACACGCTCCCCTCCAGGTGCGTGGTGAGCCGGCGCGCGACGACGGCGGAGTTGTAGGCACCACCGTGCTTGTTGTCTTGTTTCCCCATGTCTTGTGAACGTATCCCTTCCCAATCACCACCAGGTGGTACCTGTTTCCCAGGTATATAATCCCTTCTGTTTCCGTCCTCTGTGCTTGTTGTTGTTGCTTGTCATGTTGTGTTGGCACCACAACAGCTGTTAAATTATTACACCCGTTATTTGTTTACGCGCTTGAGCGTACTTCGGGGTTTACGCACTTTAGCGTACTTCGGGGTTTACGCACTTTGTGCGTCTTTGTATCTCTTGCACTACGGTGCTGCATCTGTGCTACGTGCACTTATTGTTTTGACTCAGATTTTCATACATTTTCATAAGTATTGCATAAGTAGGGGGAGAGCAATGTAACCAGGTGACGTTGCACACGCTCACTCAACCCTACTTTCCCTGAGTGAGAGAGTTGTGTGCAAATGGAGACAGTCCAACAATAACTTAAAATTATGAACTTAACGAATTGTAAATGCTCATTGTAATTCCCGTCTAAATGAGGAGAGTTGGTACTTACATAAAAGCTGACATCTGCGTTGGCTGCGAGCGCAATGTGAAAGTTGATCGTTGAGTCTGTGGTGATGATCAGGTGCATTGGCCTGGCAGTGGACATGTTTAGATTTAACATGCCAACCTAGAGAAAAGGAAGCAAGAAACAAGTTCAACTCCGGGATAACATTGTTGATGACTACTGCAAAACAAGCTGCTGTTTAGGAAAAAGTATGCCATGGCTCAAAGTTTTGTTAAAATATTCACCATCACATCAACAATGGTTATACATTAAACACCATGCAAGATGCAAGTACAGTGCATATAGCATAAACATCACACTAGGTCACAATGCAGTCCTTCTGTAAGGGGTCACCCTATAGACTTTCTGTAAAAGGTCACACAATAGTCCTTCTGTAAGGGGTCACCTTCTAGGCTTTCTGGAAGAGGCCAAACACTCAAATCAGGGTATTCAACTCAGGACCTCAAAACCGTTTACATTCCAATTTTTCTTTGTAACTCTGATCGGGTACTAATAAAATCTAAGACACCAGGTGAATTGAATTAATGGTAAGGTAGAAAAGAAAACCAGCAGGTTCCTGGCTACATAGGGTAATGGTTGAATACTCCAGCTATAGATGTATTCAGTAAGATCATCAGTCATCTTGTCCCCATAATAAGCCTTTACATAATTATTAGAAAGAAGCGCCCGGCTCATTCCTATTCACTTTTAACCTAATGGGAAGTTCATTAAACATATTTTTTTCTGAAGCCAAATAAACTGACATGACACTAAGTTTAGGGCAATATAATGACAATAGTTGTTTTACTGATGCATATTCTACTGTGTTGAATTAAAAACATCTGCTGACGTTAATAATATGTTACTTAGCTGCTATGGAAACTGTGGATGGAAACATGATTACAAATACTATGTTTTTCTGACTAGTTCATACTGCATAAACACACACACACAAAAACTGGTTCCCAATCTCTTCCCCTAAATGAACTCCACACCCCCGAGCTGAAAAATCGACTTCTCCTTCAACAGTGTTATTACATTTCACCAAGTCAGCGCACAGTATCATTCAAAATACAATGACTCCACACTGCAGTGTAATGACCCTGTGGTGGGCTAACACATGGCATTCGAGAAACACAAATTTAATCAAACACCTTCATTTCTTTTGAAGGGACTGGCCTTGGGATTGGATTGTTGCCTGACAGCTCAACACAAGAGTTTATATTGTGTTCTGTCTCGACCACATAGGAACTGAGAGAAGCCCATTTCTATTCCCTTGCAGAGACATCCGATCAGCACAATACGCATGAACTATCCCAGGGCAGTTAGGACGCTACATTAAGTATCGCTTTCTTCACTTCTTTAATGCCTGCAGAAAGTGGTGCAATTGGTCAGCACTGTCCGGATTTAGGGCTTAATAACTAAATATTGTTGCCTTGCCTTATCGTGCTCTAGTGACTGCTTGTGGCGTCTTGGGCACCCATGAGCTTAATTCCTTGTAAAAGGGCGAAGAGCACCATGCAAGATATACAGTGCATACGGAAAGTATTCACAGCGCTTCACTTTTTCCACACGTTGTTATGTTACAGCCGAATTCTAAGATGTATTAAATTCATTTTTGCAAATCTATTAAAAATAAAAAAACGAATTTACAAATTTTGTGCATTCTGTTTCCACTGATCATCCTAGAGATGTTTCTACAACTTGACTGGAGTTCACCTGTGGTAAATTCAGTTGATGGGGAGAGTGGCCTTAGTTAGGGAGGTGACCAGGAATCTGATGGTCACTCTAACAGAGCTCCAGCGTTTATCTGTGAAGACAGGAGAACCTTCCGGAAGGATAATCATCTCTGCAGCACTATACCAATCAGGCCTGTATGGTCGAGTGTTCAGACGGAAGCCACTCTTCAGTAAAAGGAACATGACAGCCGCCTGCAGTGAAACATGGTGGAGGCAGCATCATGCTGTGGGGATGTTTTTTTTTTGCGTCAGGAACTGGGAAGCTAGCCAGGATCGAGAGAAAGATGAATGCAGCAATGTATAGAGACAACCTTGATGGGAAAACTGCCCCAGAGTGCTATAGACCTCAGACTGGGGCAAAGGTTCATCTTCCAACAGGACAACGACACTGAGCACACAGCCAAGATAACAAAGGATTGGTTTCAGGACAACTCTGTGAATGTCCGTGAGTGGCCCAGTCAGAGCCCAGACTGAAAATGGCTATGCACAGACGCACCCCATCCAACCTGATGGAACTTGAGAGGTCCTGCAAAGAAGAATGGAAGAAACTGCACAAAATTGGTGTACCAAGCTTGTAGCATCATACTCAAAAAGAGTTGAGGCAAAGATTGTTGCCAAAGTTGCGTCAACAAAGTATTGAGCAAAGGCTGTGAATACTTATGCACATGCTTATGTTTTTGTGCTTAAGTTTCGCAAATCTATTAATATGAAACAAACCTTTTTCACTTTGTCATTATGGGGTATTGTGTGTAGAAGTTTGAGAAATTTTTTTTATTGCATCCATTTTGGAATAAGGCTGTAACATAACAACATTTGGAAAAAGTGAAGGGCCATGAATACGTTCCGGATGCACTGTATGCAAGATCAACCCAGATTATAAGCAACGGGAAGGTTAGTCTAAAGTAGTATGTAATGTCAAGTGTTTATAGGAAGAATGTTTAGATTGGGAGTTCCAAGTAGTCTTTAGTGGGACTGGCTAAGGGGGACAGGCTACAGTAGAACCAGTCTAAAATGACAGTTAAACCAGCACAACACTAGCAACACTGATGAACCCAATCCCAACCCTGTTCCTGTGACAAGGCTTGATTAACCTTACTGAGTGGAGGTGAGAAGCTTGCAGTACCAGTAGAACCTTTGGTGAGGTGACTTAGTCTCATCCACTCTACTAATCTCTTTATCCATATCCACTGACAGTCAACATGTCCACCTGGTCTGCTACCTGCATCTAGCTTATAGGCCTGCCAGACAGGACATGACATCCATGCATGCGCTCCCATACAGTTTCTTCTACAGCTTTCCAGGAGGAGATTAGACAGCCACTACTGCGTAGCTCAGAAGGTGTAGCTTCCCTAAACTACTGCCAGACTCAGCAAGGTGGTAGCCAGATGCGCAGTTCAAGATGAATTTAGTTCACAACTCACACCATAAAGGACAACAGGTGACCTTCAACGTAATATTGCCCTGGGCCTAGTTTCCCAAGATCATTAAAACCACATGTCTAGTATTTAGGAGCTTTTTGGCTCCAGGTAAGTCAATGATGCACTGTAAGATGTTAAAATGTACAACGTAAGAACAAGAGGAAACTATGTTTATGCCAAGCATAAATAATTGCTATTTATTTAGTACAGAGGTACTGCTCTTTTGTATACTGTTGTGTTGTCTAAAAAACCAAAGGGAAAGACAATAAGTAAAAAAACTGCTATTAAGCAGTAAGCCACTAACAACCCCTTTAAGTCTCCAAAGTTCTCTTGGATGTTGGCCTTAATTCTCTGTGTGGGGATGACTGTAGTTCTACTGTGTGAGCTTGCAGAGGAATACATTGTTTTTCTGTTTGTTTCTCCTCTTTCTTTATTAAATTGATCACCTGCTGCCTGTTGCTGAGAGCATGTGTTCTGGTAAGGCCACGCTGGGCTGCGGCAATGTGCCAACATGGAAAAAGGGGGACCCCTGATGTTAGGAATTGGTCGGAAGAGAACCCTAGTGTACTGTCTGAAGCCTACCACCGGGCTAATACACATGTGCCATGCTAAACCCACAAACGCACCAGAAGAAAACAAACAAAAAGACAGACAACAAACCATGATAATGGCTGTCAACAGGACATGAGGACCACCAGGTAGCGCTTGTTGCAAATTGCAACCAATGTTACGCATGAAATGGGGGTCTCAACTCTGTACGGCTTAATTGACAAGACTGATTAAACGTTTTATCATTCTTATAACAGATGACACCTTCAAAGACAAACATGTATCCAATTGCACAAGAGTTACATACCGGCATTCATTTCCAATTAAAACGTTTAAGAGAGGTGAAGAGTGACGAAACACACAGAAGAGCTACAGCTCTGACTAGGATTCATTTTTGAGACATTCCGTTGGTCCCCACAAGAGGCAGTTTTCAGCTTAAAGCTTCAAGGTAAATGTATCCAATTGAGGTCATAGAGCGAAAGTTTGCCAAGACATCCTATGTTTACTCAATAAGTGAGTACTATACAGTATATAGCGAATGTGAGACTCATTTCCCCATTTTCTGACAATATGCAAAGCTAGGAAAGGTTTGTGAACATATTTCACAATTGACTCAGTTTGAGCATGTGTCTCTGACTAACATATGAGTCAACAAGATTCAATTTCACAAAATGAAACAGCTTTCATCAAAGAACTGTCCTGCCTTCTTCAATCCCTGACTCTATTAGTTTAAACAATGCACATTCCCGTCCCTGGTTGCTAACCCAATCTATTTCTGTTCATGTGCTTTCAAGATACAATTGTTTTCCTCCTCAGATTTTCTTTTCTTCTTGAGAGCCTCTCATTCGAAAGCTTTTGCTGGTGCATAACAGCTTCCTGTTATTCTTTGGCTCTCTCCACTAACCTGAGCCGGCTCCGACAATCCCGTCTCGGCTGTGAGCCAATGCCTTCACATCCGTGTCAGAATGTGACATCAATGGGATCTGGACGTGCACCTCCCCCTTGCCCTGTCCAGCCTTCTCTGTTTTCCATTCCCTTCTTCTCTCTCTGACCCTTTGTCCCAATCCAGCCCCAAAACCACACACAATGTTCCAGGTCGCCGCACTTCCCAAATCAGCCCTCCCTTTTGACGAACACCTTTTCCTCACCTTCTCTCCTTAGGGGGGCTAGTATTCCATCCTAGTTGTTTATAGTGCAGAGTGGAAAACGATGAACGGTGAGGGTTGATTCTTGCCTGGGGTGGTGAGGGTGTGTTCTGGGCAAGGGTGAGGTGAGTTCAGGAAGATGATGGTTAAGGGTGATGGTATTTGGTTTAGTGATTTGTTTTTCTGTCTGTGTGGAGGACAGGCAGGTGGTTTACACTACAAAACACTAAATCAAACAACTAAAAATAGATATACTGTAGGTGTGGGAGAAGAAAGGGTCAGTTTTGCCTTCAGGCACAGACATAGACCTGCTTTGTGTCTGAGCTCAAAGAAAACCTCAAAGCCTTCCCAACTTCACATTTTCAGCACTGCCTCAAAATGATGCAGTTAAGCGAATGATAAGGTTGTCTGGATGAGAAATTATTCCATGCTTTCCGATTGCAAACATTCGTCCTAGTATGGCACAAAACGCGCAGAAGCTACTTCTGGGAGACAAATGGCAGAAACCTTATGCTGAGAGGGCAGAAATTCACATGGAGTACATCAATTCACAACCAACTCACCTTTTCAAGACTTTACTGGCTAACAGTCCCGATTGGCTAAAGTGTTATGTCTTAGCATGTTGTGTTAATATATGGACTATAGAAATAAGTTACTATTGAATTTTCCATTTTATTGTCAACAGACCATGTGCTGGTGTCACCAACTGAAAGACTCAACAGCACAAGCACCAACAGTGGAAACTGCCTGAGAGTCCCTGCATAGTATTCCACAGTATAAATGTCCTCCAGTTTACCACAGAATAGTGTAAAATGACATAGTTTACTGTAGTTCTTACTGTGTGTGTGAATGTATGCATAGTGTTTACTGATAATGAAATGACCAATGCCGAGGAAGTAGTTCATTAGGATTACTTGAACTAAATTTGGGTTTGCTTCCTGATTTTACTACAATAAAACCATAAACATTTTAATATTACAGACGTTACAGCAAGCTAGACAACAGCGTATTTGGGTCTATAGAAAAGTGCTATATAAATTGAATGTATTATTATTATTATTAACTTTGACATCTACCTGTAATCTGCACACTTCATCCAATTCCCAATGCAGGCTGTTGGATGTGGGTGTATTCAGTTACCTCAAGAATGACTCCAGCTCTGTGTTCTGTCTGGCATGTGTTTTCATAGGTCTGACCGCAGGTTGTGTCCCTCTTGCTGGATTTCAGTCACACAGCAAAGCTAGCTAACCCAGTGCACTAATGCTCATCTGGCATCAATCACACAAGTTAGACAGCCTAGTGCTTACATACTCATCTGGAAATAATCTTGAAACAGAAAACCATTTTGAAATGCCCCCCCCCCCAGGCCAAACATTCCAGCTTTTGCCGTTCTAGCCTCTATACGGACAGATAATACATGTGTGTTATTTCACAAAGTGATTTTGACAAAATCTAATCAGACCTGTGTATTCAGCACACTGGAATCTACAGACTTTTACGAAAGTATAAAACAGACCAACATAAACAGTAGTCTGCCTTACCTCAGAGTAGTTCAAGCTGAGGATGTGCACTTCTTTGCTGTCCCGAGTGGTGAAGTTGGCCCAGCATCCATTAGGAATCTCTCTCACCCCAATCCAGGCATTCTGGTTGCCTTGGATCGTCTTTGGCACACAGGTCTGCTGGGATGCTGGGGAAGGGACGGGACAAAATTAGCTGAAGAAGAGCTTGACGAGTCCAAATAACATTCACAGTTACTGTGACAGACTGGAAAACTGCCACTGCCTAAAAACATTGGACACATAGCTCCTGCAAAACTCAATATGAATACATGTTAAATGCATTATTTGCTCATTTCAGCACCCTGTACAGTAAGATAGGTGTAATAAAGAGATCAACCCAAAACAACACATTTTGTAATGTATGTAGAAGAATATATTATTTAGACATTAGGCCATATATCAGGGCTGGGCAGGGGAATAATGCATGATCTGAATCACATTGAATCATCACATAAAATCACCCTCTTGGTTACAGCCTAGCCTGTGCATTTCAGTCAGAGGATTGGGCAGGATAATAATGCTTGACCTGAATCACATTGAATCATCACATGGAATCACCCTCTTGGTTACAGCCTAGCCTGTGCATTTCAGTCAGAGGATTGGGCAGGATAATAATGCTTGACCTGAATCACATTGAATCATCACATGGAATCA
>JACXGK010000774.1:0-90205 GCA_016801125.1 Novumbra hubbsi
TCATCCGCAAAAGGGATAGCCACTCTGAATGAAGCGGTCCGCGGCAATTCACTCCCAGATGAGGCTTTGAAGTGTCAGTGAAAAGTCAGGGCTTCTTCATTCTTCTGGTTCTCTCACTCTCGCCGTTTGTCCGACGGCCAGTGGAGTTGACTGGATGGCAGTTTATTAGTGGGACCAGCAGGGGGAAGACAGAGTGGGGGGGGGGGGGGGGGGGGGGGGGGGGGGGGGGGGGGGGGGGGGGGGGGGGGGGGGGGGGGGGTCTAGGCTATTTCTCCATCGATCCCCCCGTCTCTCCCTCCCTCCGTCGTAGGAGCAGAGGCATGCAGCGCTGGGCATGTGGGTAATCAGAAAGGGCCCCATGACATCAAAAGCTTGAGAGCCCCTAAGAATACAAATGTGAGGCCTAATAGTACACTTCATTACGTCCCCCCATCAAAGACCACTTTACTGACTTGGGAGATTGACTAATTTACACATTGTGGGAAATTGCTCCCAGCCATGCATGAAACTGCCAAGTATTTATATATATAGAGAGAGAGAGTCCGAAAGAGGCAAGGATGGAAGGATTGGGAGGCTGGGGGGAGAGAAGAGAGAGAGGGAAAAGAGAGAAAGAAGAGAACTAAAGAGAGAAAGAGAAGAGAAAATGAGAGCGAGCAAAAATAGAATGTCTCACAATAAGGCAGACAACTGGGATGTTTTTCTTCATGCGCAGTCCCGTGAAGTTCTATCGAATCCTTTTATAAGGTTCTTTCATAAGACAAAATATAGAAGTTCTACTCCTTTGGAGTTCAGTTTACTGAAAGGAAATCGGTTCTATATTAAATAAAAAAAATGCCTGTGCCATTTAAAGAAAATAAGTACAAATGTCTAGCTAACACTATGAATAATAAAATAATGAACAAAAGACAAGTAGCATTGTTTCTTAAATTTGTATCATTTGGTAAACCAATATTACATGTAGATAGATATGTGGTGTTTAAGTACATTACTTAACTAATATTCAGTGCCCTCAAGAATTACTTAACCCATTATAAAAGTAAAGAAAATTGTGCTTAAATAAATACTTTTCTCAAAAACCAGTATCAACTTTATTGGCACCCCTAGAAATTATTTTGAAATCAATCTAATTGCACCTCATCTTTAACAGTTCAGTCCATAGCATCTGGAAAGTCACACAATCATGGCTTTGCACTCAGACTGTATCAACAGTGTATACCTTCAATTGAATAATGCTAAAGTAGAGACATCATCTTTCATTTGAGGGTATTTTCATCTATTTAGAATTTGGACAATTGACTGCACAGCCGTCTGTTATTAGGCAGAAGTTTGTTTGTATCATTAGGGCATGCGCCAGAGTTTTCAACGTGTAGTCTTGATTCAAGAGATTGCATTTGTATTTTGAGACGGTTGCTGGTGTCTTGCAACATGACAATCCAAAAAGTGTTAATGCAACTCACACTGATGACAACAAAATAGAATAAATCAATCATAGACATAGCCGAAACATTATTAAATCAAAATCAACAGTTTGTTACGTAATGAAGACGAAACAAACCATTGGGTAGCTCAGCAATGGTAATGACCTGGTAGACCAACAAGAAGGCCTACAGAGTGGAAGCTCACATGAATTAATACAAAAAACAACAAAGAGCTGTTTGACAGATACAGGAAATCTATATTTAGGGCATGCATATGGACCTGGCTCACTTGTCTTCATTGATTACGTATCTAGGACGAATTGTGTACAGAAACATCTCGTCTGATCAGATCCAACCAAAACTCTTGAAAATTCAAGAACATCCTAACACACAGGTACAATACCCATGGAATGTTCTTGACTGTCCAGATCAATCCCCCTACCTGAATCCAATCAAGCATTATATTCCCTTGCTGAAGACACAACAGATGGCAGACATGCCCAGAGACCAACGAGAACCGAACATGGCTGCAGTTACAGGCCAGGCAGAACCTTACCAGGTAAGATAGCCAACACCTGCAACCAAGGGGAGCAAATATAAGCAGGACATGCAAATACCCTCAAATTAAAGATACCCTCACTTTAACATCTCAGTAATTGTTCAATTTCTAATCCAATGTGCTGTTGATTAAAGACAATAAAACGTCTGTCGTCTCTCCAAATACTTGGAGTAGAATGCATTGTGCACATCTAGAATTGTATCTGTCAGTAATTACGTCAATGATTTCCCATTTGAGAACCCCTTCATAATGCATTACACACGAAGTGCTCTGCAACACATCTGTCCAATGCATACGTGTAGGCATTGTGAAGGCATTATAGAGGCTTCTAATTCAGGGAATGTGGAGTTGGTGCCCCCCAGAGCAGATCATTCCTGAATCTAGACGATACATGCCGACCCACAACAATGATCGCTGCTTGGGTGCACAGCGGAGGCAGGGGAAGGCCAGGGGCACACACGTAGCGGAGGCAGGGGAAGGCTAGGGGAACACACGTAGCGGAGGCAGGGGAAGGCTAGGGGAACACACGTAGCGGAGGCAGGGGAAGGCTAGGGGAACACACGTAGCGGAGGCAGGGGAAGGCTAGGGGAACACACGTAGCGGGAGATGACGGATCAGCGCACTGAGCCAAGTAAGCCGATACCTATCATGCTGGGTATTTCTCACAACTTTGGAAATGGCTAATGAAGGCCAAGTTTTGTTCCAGCCGCCCTCCACGGATATTGGCTTGGAGTGTCTGGGGGGAATCTGGAGAGGACCAGGACACCCATTCCGCCTTGAGCGCCATGAACTGTTGCAAACGGTAGCCTACAATATTCGGCGTCTTTGCGTGTCCAACGCATTGTTATATAGCTCCACTCTCAGCCTAATCCACTCTCTTTATTCTCTCTCAACACACTCGTATTTCTGTCTTCACCGGTTTCGCCAAGCACAGGGCCGTGTGTAGCCCAATATGTTTTACAACCCCATTAACCATGCTCAGGGACTTAAGTGACTGCTTTAAATATTTTCTATGGCTCTCTTATAAACTTCAGCAATTGGAGGGAGAGACGGAAGGAAGTTAACGCCTGAATTCAGCCAGGCACCTGTGATACAGAGGGAGTCTTTGACTGAGGAAATTATATGGCTTTAATTTGTCATTTTTCTAGAAAAAGACTAGCGGCAGCGAGCTGACTACAAGGCCAAATAGTATAGTGTATAGAATGTTAACGGTGTGTTGAGAGTCTGTACGTGTAAGCACACACTTTGACATAAGTCAATACACTGGTCTGGTTGGAACACCTGTTTATGTTGGACCCGTGGAACTGACAGAAATTAGAAAGGGGTTTTCAAAATGGCAGAGAATTCTCATGCAGCAAAAAAGTAGTAATGGCATTTTTTTCCCTCACTGGCAACTTTTTGCTTTCATCTGGCAAAAGACGCATGCCACTGAACTCTGGATAGGTCGGCTGCCAGAGTGGGTATAGTAGCTGACTAGTCTTAAATGTGCACGGTCTCTCAAACTATCTGTTGGCAGCTAGCGGTTGCTACACAACTCGCCCATTGGCTGGCCGACACAGACTGTTTGAGTTTGAATATCATGACTAATTCAGCCAATCAAACTGTCACAGCCTTTTCTCTCACACTCGCACTGCTCCTTCTTCTGAGGCAGCTCATCCATAATGTGTTCCACTGTTGTACCGCGGTGCCCAAGGCTTCTCCGTTAACTTTGCCCATATTCACTCTGAAGTGGGGCAATAAGGTAGTTCACAGGGCATGATGAACTACAGCCAGGGGCTCTCTTTTGAGCCAAACCGCTGTGAGACCAAATAGTACTTATGTCCTATAACTGTAACAATGGAGTCAGTGTAAACGGTGAATGGTTTAGGGATTTCATGCACTTCGCAACCTCCTCATGTGATATCACACAATGAATAAAAAAGTATGCACATTAGTGTTTTCCATACTTGTAGTAGAGTGGTTTGTGTTGAGTTGATATTTGTGTTTGATGGATAACTTGGAAAGAACTCATATTGACATGACATGCCGTCACTGAATAATGTGCTGTTGGCTGGCCATCGCTGCCATGCTTGCCGGTTTGTTCTCCCCTGTTGGTTTGATGTCTGATGTTGAAGTTCAAAGGGCAAAATGTTGTTGCTCTAGCCATACGGAGAACAATGCCACTTGATCAGTTGAGCCCAGCAACGCAGCCAGAGGCTCTGGTCACGTGAGCCTCAAAAGAGAAGCTGAATTCATCTTTTGTCCGTCCCAAATGTGTCGCTTGAGACCAGGCCAATCTGCCTGACTGACCGGGGGGAGGGAAGCCATGAACAGATTGAAGTAAGGGCATGCCTCTTGTTGAACAAATGTAATATTGAGACTCGTTAGTGTGATACTATCCATATACCTGCTGGGGGAAAACCACCAGCCATGTATTTTCCCAGAACGTGGTGTGCGTGTGTGTCTGTGTATGTATTTGTGTGTTTGTGTTTTGGGGGGAATTGGGGGGGTCCACTTAATGGGTCACAAATTCACATTGAGAGGAGCACATCTGCATTTTATCAGCTTCACCCAGATAGGGTTTCAGCAAGCGATTGTCTGCAGATTGGCCATTGGACGTTTTAAAGTGGTCAATTGCTGAGGAGAACCAGAGGACACGCACAGTGACGTAGCATCACCGCTGTCACTCACCCAGGCAGTTTGGCTCGGCAGGCTAACGGCTAAAGCCACTGTGAGTTAGTTGGATGAAAGGGGGGTGGATGCAGGGTGGATGGAAAGTTGCTGTGCAATGCCGATATCCTCATCCAAGCTGCGGAATGCCCGGTTCTCCCATCTCCCTAGCCTTTTCGTCCTCTGCTGTGAGTACATTCAGGTGCTTCGTTAGTGCGTCTACGTTTAGGCGCTTGTGAGTGTGTGTGATTCCCGATGCACTTACATGAATGCGGGTTTGAAATTGAATCAACCCTAACAAGCTCAAGAGGAATCTGTCACAGAAAACCTTTTTTTTTAAATAACAATGTCCAGAAAAATACTCATCACTCTTTTTTCTGAAACTGTTTCAATAACAGTTATAATGAACCAGAATCAGCTAATTAATCAGACGGTGGTTAGAATCACCTGCCCAATGTTTGTGTAAGACTGAACACATACAGGAACAGGGTTGGAGAGCCTTGATTTAAAGAAAATCACTTGTTTTCTTAACCAAGCAAGAATATGTATAAATATATCAGAGCTGGCACCACACGTCCAAACGCGGTGGGGCAGAAGTTGATAAAAGATAATCGTAAACATTCACATACATTTGAGTTACTTAGTAGAAACGTATCCAGATGGACAAGGCATGTAAAAATTATAGTACAAAATGTTGTACAACCATTTATTAAATTTATCAACACCTCACAAATGGCGTTTAAAAATTATATTCCTATTCAAAACATCAGATTCTATTGAACCACGTCACTATGTATTGCACTCTTCTTTCTTACTTTACCACACTTTATATCGCTAGGTCTCATCATGCAATTACACCATGATGGCTGTCTGCGAAAGACAGTCTTGTTATCGCTAGATTTCATTAACTACCTAGTGCATTAGTAGTCGTCCATATGTTTTTTTTCAAAAAAAGTATTTACATTTTCCATGTGGACAACTGTAGTTTTGAGCTAGCTGAAATGTTTGAAAAATGTATATGTAACAACACCACGTCATCCATATTAATTTAACAAACTGACCAGCTAGCTAACAGATCGTTTTATCTGTACTCTTCTTTTTCCTGTGGTAAACAAATGTAATCAGTGAGATTAAAATAATACTACCTAGCTAGCTAATGAGGTACTGTAAGCTAGCTCTCTAGTAAGCATTTAGTAGCTACAAATGCAGGCGACCAGTTTAGGAGTTGAGGAGTTTGACATACCTGGTTTCTTTATTAAAAACATTTCCACAGACTTTGTGTTTTTTCCTGACCAAGAGGCAGGCAATAGGGGAGCATGAGCAAAAAAGTTAGCTAGTAACCATCTTCAATCACTCAATTATGATGATTACTAGCATTTGTTAGCTATTAGTTATGGAGAGGCGAGGTCAATCCTCTGGCTCTGGGGCCGAATTGGCTGTAGCCACTGTGACTGTTTGGTGCGTTCACCTGTTACAGGCGTTTGAGGCAGTGCGTTATAATATAAGTAACCAGCTCTCCACACATTGGCCGGCAGCTCTGAAAAACTTAGATGTATGTATACAGACAGGGGTGGACAATTAAAGGGAATACTGACATTGAGTGTTTACAAGGTGTTGAATCTCCATTAGCCGCCAAATGCTTTTATGTTTCAATGCTTCAAA
Source organism: Novumbra hubbsi (assembly GCA_016801125.1). Lineage (NCBI taxonomy): Eukaryota > Metazoa > Chordata > Actinopteri > Esociformes > Umbridae > Novumbra > Novumbra hubbsi. Next base: position 6,289 of record JACXGK010000774.1, read on the forward strand.
GACTCCACAAGTCTCTGAAGATATTCCTTCATTTGGTGTTTTGAACAGAACAAACAAAAACAAGAACAAGAAACAAAAACCAAGAAGGAACAGATCTTAAAAAGGCCTGCTCATTGATTGGCAGACTCGACCAGGTGTCGGTTGGTAGTAGCAAATACTTTCCTGGTTGTGTTGTCCCCTTTTAAGGGATTGTAGAATGTGTTGAGCTTTTCTGCTGACCAGTTCGGTAAGCTAGCTATCCGCTAAGTGATACATATAACCTTGTTTTACAAAAAGGTGGGTAGAAAATGTATGATGACATCACAAAAATACCCTAGTCATTTCAAAGCCAACTAACATCAGTGTCCACATTCGTATTTTCGTCAATCCAGTAGGTATTTATTTTTAAAAACTCTACTATAATCAAATGTGCCCTATAAAGACATGCCAGAACTCCCTGAAATAATAGCCCAAAAAAACACGGCATCCATGAAATATCTGCTTTTTTCACTTTTCTACATTTCACGAAGTGGTGGAGGAGTCACGGTGGCATGTCGCCTTTAATATTCAAACACGGAAGCAACTCCAGCTCTGTTCCATCCTTTCCCCTGAAACTCGATGCAACCAGTTGATTCCGTCTGTGCAGCGGCTCCTGATTACCTAACAGGAGGCCAGAGACTATGGAGGCATGAAGGAGGCAGTTGACAAGAAGAACTTCTCCCACAGGACAGGAATCCCAAGGGAGCCATTTTGACCCTCTCTTCTCTTCCCCTCTGCTTCAAATGACTGTTCTTTCTCTTTTCCCTTTAACCGCTCACAGATGAAAGGCGGGTTGGGGCTGAACGGATATGGGAATATTTATTTTTTGTGAACGGGCTTAACAATGGGGTATTTATTTCAACATTTAAAGAAAAATGTTAGATTATAAGAATGTCATAAAATGGCACAGAACACAATAGAGTCTTCTGTTTAAATGTAACTATCTCAACAATTAAATAGTCATGATATAATTTAATACATATTTTTCCTCTTGATTATATAGCAGTAAGAAAATACATCAAATACCTAATAATAGGAAAAAATACAAAATCTTAAGTTTATGATTTTTTATGGAAATCTTTGCAAACAATTTAATGTACATGACCCACAAAATGTGTCCCATTTACACGATACATAAAAAGTGTCCCATTTAACGATACACAAAGTGTCCCATTTACACTATACACAAAAAGTGTCCCATTTAAACGATACACAATGTCCCATTTACACTATACATAAAAAGTCTCCCATTTACACTATACACAAAAATGGTCCCATTTTCACTATACACAAAACGTGTCCCATTGACACTATACACAAAAAGTGACCCATTTACACAATACACAAAAAATGTCCCATTTTCACGATACATAAAAAGTGTCCCCATTTAACAATACACATATAGTGTCCCATTTAACAATACACAAAGTGTCCCATTCACACTATACACAACAAAAATCCCGCCTACACGATACACAAAAAGTGTACATTTTTGTCTGTGCGGCTCCACTTACAGATACTAACTACCTGACCCTATCATAGGCTGGCGGCTATGGTTAGATGAAAGATATGAGGTAAACACAAACAGAATAACTGTAAAAAGGAAATCCTCTTCTTGTTTTCCGTTTTTATTTCTCATTTGCTGTGGCGTACATTTTGATTTGTTTCCATTCATCCTCATCAATGCTGATGATGGGAGGGGAGACATTCTGCTTTGTGGTCACCTATTTGGCCTGTGAGGATGTTTATGAGCAGGATGAGGGTAAACAAACAAAAATGGCTACTGATTACGAAGATAAGCCATGAGAAACAGAAGATATAGGACTAGCGTGGAAACAGCCAATCTGTCCCCAGACCCTCTCCCTGTGGACGGGGGAAGAACTTCAAAGAACAACCGGTCTGGATTTGAACACAAATTCACGGATGCACTCTATGTATGTAGTAGCCTGTACACACACACACACACATACACAAGCACACGCACAAACTCACAAACCAGATCAAGGCAGAGAATTGTGCGGGGAAGAATTCAAAGAAATTCTAGGGTCCAGGGATTTCTGATGTCCATCTCCCTTACATCGCTAGGGACACAATTCCGCCATACTATATTTTCTGAAAAACATGTCAAAATACTCGGACAGATGAGGAACAAAGACCTTTGCGCTACATTTTCCCAGGGCATAAGCCTTTGAATTTCCTGACCCATGACACACCTTCCCTAAATATAAATATGGGAAATGTACATGAATAATATGTCCCCCACTGCCCTAAACCCCCCCACACACACACATTCACATTCACAACCACGCAAGGTTATACACACACACACAGGCACATCATATCGCTTATCACCACACTCATATGCCCCCCCAGACTCTCCTAATCAAGACAAATGGCAGCCCCTCCTACTGTGACCCTCTCATTCCTGCCAGCCCCCCCCACACACACACCCGCTACTCCCCTCCCTCCCCCTGCTCCTGGCGTGGCCGCTGGCCCGCTTGGGGTCCTGCTGTAATTGGTTTAGACATAATTTACTGCTCACTTGGTAATGTAGCATTTCGGCATCTGATAAAAATCATATCAAGTCACAGCAATGGGCGCACCGGCTTGAAAGGCAGTCATTGTAATCATTCAGATACCACATGGGGATCCTGCAGGCTCTCCCTCCCACACACACACTCTCCCAGGCACACACACACTCTCCCAGGCACACACACACTCTCCCAGACACACACACACTGTTCCTTCCCTCTCCTTTTCCAGTTCCTTTTCACGGGTCGGGGGGGCAAAGCACTGTAATCATTTTTGTTGAAAAGAATAACCAGGGTCCACTCAGGGACCCTGAACCCCCTACTCTCTACCCCCTCCACCCCCCTCCAAACATTCACAGGGTGTTAGGGGGACCAGGACAGAAGACACAGAGAAAGACAGAAAGAGAGAAAGACAGAGGGAGAGAGAGAGAAGGAGTTTGTCACAGAAATAGATACAAAAAAAAGCACCCTGAAGACTGTATTGATTGAAGTTGCAAATACGGCCTTCCTTGTGGATTTATGGGTAATACAGTCCTTATTTCAAACTTTTAATGAGCTGTGAAATTTGGCCCAGGCACATTTCCCTAACACCATTGCCTCCCCATGGGGGATCCACCACCCTTTCCTAAAATGTCACACCTTTTTACAAACAACACTCTTATTAGATTCTACGATCTGACTCGTACCCTGTGTTACTTCAGTGTACATCCTTGCTTGACATCAAAGAATTGATTTACAGTCGCAAGAAAATAAAATATGGTTTCCAGTATTGAAACAGGCAGTCTCTGCTTAAATAAAAGTATTATGTGCTGCATATGGATATGAACTCTCAATTCAATTGTGTGTGAAATGACTTTACTTCTGGATGTGTAGAAGCGGAAAAAGGGCTTAAGATTCAGTTAATCCAAACAGGACACTTATCGTTACCCCTGTGCTTGCAGATTTCGGTCTTCATATCAATCGTATACATTGTCAAGGCTTATGTGGTATACTTAATGATATACAAGAAGGCAAGAAACGGCGTTAGGTTTGGATTCAAAGCTTTATAAATCTACTAGAGTTTGACGTCGTTATCTGCCAAACCAAGTCAGCGACACCACGCCGTTCTAGAACTATCCGCTACAACATCCATTCTGCAGTTTTAGTTGATCCATAATTTACCATTTTCAGGTCAAATAAACCTTTTTTAATACAGTCCCTCATACAAAATAGACCACCTTAACTCCTGGTATATGATTGTGATTTTGTAGATTCTGGCCTGGAAAGGGGCCGCACAGTTGTCTTAGTTTTGTGTGAGAGGAGCTAAATCAGCTTTTATCGGTCGTTGAGGAACGTCCCTAAACACTCCAACAACCCTCTATCTAAATGCCCATTGGTTGCATGCATGACCACACACAAGTACAAACACACCCTGCAACACTACAAAGAGTCTGGTCTGTATACCAGTGCAAATAACTCGATGGTTGAGGTGATCCATAACTTGAAAGTCGTTCCAGAGGGTTTCCCATCTTTTTTTAAAATGACGCAAACTAACGACGCGGAACTCAATCAATTACTCACACGTCTAATCCGTTTTCTTCTCCATGGAAGAAAGACAAATCTCTCAGACGGTTTGGTACTGCCAAGTCTAGAAGATAAGTCATGTCTACAGCACTTCTAGCAGTGGTTAATTCATCATGGTCTCTAGCATGTCATTTTCTGTGGGTTTTTAGTAAAGATTTCCGTCAGGATGTGGAGAGGCCATGTAGTGACCAGGGTTTACGGCAGAGGGGTGAAACAAACTCCGACAGGGGATCTTCGTGCAGCTGACTAGAGTATCATCGGAGGTAAAAACATAGCCCGAGCCACTACAGCAATGACTAAGATTTCACAGGCCTGCGACCACACATCCAAGGAGGAATCATTAGCACTTATTCACAAAACTTGAGTTGCTGAGGTACTTACTATATTAAAGGCAGACTCGTATATCTCCAAATGAATAGGTGGTTTCCCTGATTGTTCCAAAGTAAATAAGTAAAACAAAGAACGCTTTCCATCCAATTTACAGACCAATTGTCTGAGTCCTATGTACAGCTAGTTATCCGTCTTCACTGGTGAATCTTTGACTAAATGCACAGCTGAAAGGTATTGTGCCCTGGGAGAAAACCTTGAGAGGCCAAATCTCCTCGAGTTGAAATAACAGAAAAGGGATTATCAGTGCGTGTGGCTATGTGGTTTAAATGCCAGGTCTGTAACTTGATAGATTTAACAACTTAATAATGTGTACAAAAGAGTAAAAGTGGGGCACCAATTATGGTGGAACCAGAGTGAAATACAATGTGATCACAGGCTATAGCCCGGGACTGGAAACCATTTACAAACCCAAATAACAAGCAAAGTGTTTTGATATTGGTGGGGTCGCTTAAACAAGCCAGAAGGAATAAAAGTATGTGGCAAAGGCAGACAGGATAATTGACAATCAAACCCATCTAATACAACTCACAGCCATGTGCATGAAACAATTAATTCCAAACACAGCACCTCAATTCGACATGTGATAGCAGAAGAAATCTCCAGGCTTTAATAATATTTCCTTCCACCAAAAGATTTGACAATGCAACCAAACAGTCACTTCAAAGTGCAAGGGCATGAAATCTCACCACAAGAGTGCACTTGATAAAAAAACTCCAGGCCACTTAGAAAGGGGTTTGTAGTGATTTCTTTTTTCTGTGGCTCCATTTAGGAAGGAGTCAAGTGCAGCCCTCTAGACTATGTTATAAGCACCTCTCCACCTCTTGTAGCAGTCGAACCCCACCAGAAATGAGAAGCACGCCTCGACCCCCTACGGAACTCCTCTAAGCCCTCAAAGCGACAGGATTAGCTTCAGAGGCCAATAACACTCAATTAGATTCATTTTCCCTCCTCGAGCCCATTCAGGCCACAGTAGAGCAGCTAGAGGTCCCCTTCAGCTGAATTTAATTGTGTTTCTAGAGCTGTGACTTCAAGTGGACGGACATCTTTGGCCACTGCGAAGGCGTGGCTGAGGCCACTGTGGGGCCTCCGGGCAAAACTCCCAAGGCCTTCCCATCCGCAGCCTGAGGGGAGAGCCTGTTTGTGGGTGCTCTTTGTGGTGAAGTGGCTGAGAAACTGACACCGTCCTTAATCGTATAACTTTGTGTGCTGTTCCTTTTACAGGCATGCTAATCCCATTACGCACTAATAAAGACGTAGGGTCCCCACCTCGCCCGGTTCATTTTCAGGCCCTATACGACTCCATTCAGCCACCATTTTTTGCCTGACGGACGATCTCTACAAAGTTGAAGTAAGGTAAAGAAGGGGAACGGGCATGATTTTTACACCTTTTTCTTACCGAGGGGCATACCTTTTCATGGGTACGTTGTTGTACGCAGGCTTAACAGAGTCCTGTCTCAATCAATTGGTACTGTACGCGCAAAGACGATTCCACAGGGAATAATGGACGTTGTCATCGAGGACAATGCCGTATGCTTCACATTTCCTTGAACACATTCACAACCGGGGCCTGATATGGATAGCTGTTCTCGACGCCTCCTTTTTCTGTGACAGACAGACAGATTCCCGATGGTTCTCCATTCTTCTTCTGTTCTCCGCTCCCCATTATTCCGGTTACATAGGTGTTATGTACACGCAATGTCATTACAGTAGTTGACTAATGAGAGGCCATCACTCTCTGTCTGTGGGCCACCGTACCTTTGCCAACTGGCTGTAGAAGCCCATCAGCGAAGCTCTTCATCACGTTCTCACCCAGGCATACGGAGATGCAGTAGCACCTCCGCAGAGGGAGACGGAGGGGACGCGCCTGTTCCTTGCGCTGGTTCCGGAGGAACGGGCAGAGGAGTGACCCTTTTAGGTGAACAAACATGTCTGCCAATATTTATGGAGCTGTTTTCTTTTTCTTGTTTGCATTGTAATGAGCCACATGTTGAAATTCAAGAGGGAGTATATGTAAGATCAGGAAGGAAGTATATGGCAGACCGGGAAGGAAGTATATGAAAGCCCGGGAAGGAAGTATATGGAAGCCCGAGAAGGAAGTATATGGAAGACCAGGAAGGAAGTATATGGAAGACCAGGAAGGAAGTATATGGAAGACCAGGAAGGAAGTATATGGAAGCCCGAAAGGAAGTATATGGAAGACTGGGAAGGAAGTTTTTGAAAGACGAAAAGAAAGTATATGGATGACTAGTAAGGAAAATCCTTGTCAACCACAACAGAGGATTTTTTTTTAAATCACAGACAAAAGGAGATTTCACCAAAGTGGTTAATATTTTACTATTTTGAATATGACTAATATTAAAAAAAATATGAAAGAAGCATTTTTCAAAGAAAAGATGAAGAAATTAAATAAAAGGGCAACAACGAATAAAACAGTGAATCCATGGTGTCCCAATGACTTCCAGGCAGTTCACGTGGCCCAGGGTTGTCTTATTTTCAGCTGTCAGGACCCCGGTAGAAGCTTTACGCCAGTTGGAGAATGTGTTCTTTGAATACATTCACGCCCAGGCCTGGTCCTATCTACAAATTGTCCGGTCATTAAAAGTCGCTAGCTAGCTACAACCACAATAACAAGTCTGAATGAGCAGTGGCATTGAAGTCCAAGTCGGGCCTCCCTCACGCGATTCAATCACAGAGAAAATAAACACACGGAGAGCTGCGAGCCCTCATTAAGCACCCTCCCACCAGCCTCCCATCACCACCACTTCAATCTGAAACACCTACTCGATGACTAAGCAAATAAATCCAAACACTTTTCATGTTTGGCTCGGGGGGGGATTAGTAAGCATATCTTTCCCCTGTTATTCTTTGTCTGGGGGTTGTGGGGCTTAGGGTTGGGGTAGAGGGGAGGGGTCGAGATTTGCTGAGAACATAATTGGCGTGGCCTCTCTGACACTATCTGTCAGGCTGGGTTCTAGCTGCCTCTGTGACCGTCCCATCCCGTGGGTCCCCATTGAGGCCCCTGACGATGTTTCATTAAACAAGAGCGGGGCCTCTGAGGAGATGTTTGTGTAGCCTCCGTGGCTCCAACACACAGCGAGAATCGCGGCTTCCATTGCGAACTGGCGCGGCTATAATTAGCTACGCACCCGATTTCATAATGGGGCCCCCGTGTAAGCCGGTCAATGTGTGTGTGTGTGTGTATGTGTGTGTATGGGGTAAGCTTGTGGGGTGTGGGGTGTTTGTGTGCACGTATGGGTATGTGTGGCTTTGAACGCGTGTATGTGCGTGTGGTTGAGAGAGCTTATGTGGTGTGAGAAAGTTGAAGAAAGGTTTTGAGGAAAAATTCATTTGATGTATGACTCAAGTAAAGTCAAAGGCCAGTGGAACTGTCACTAGGTCACTTGTCACTTGTTGATGTTGCTACGTACAAGTCAAGTTACAATTATGTCAACCTGAGAAGGTTATTACAAGTTTTGTGACTTGCTATTTGAATTTCAGTTTAGTTTCAGGTTTAATATTCTGGTTGAAATTGAGTTTGTGTTTGATAGCAATGTGTATATTGTATGTATATGGAATGTATACAGTATCTGTTGGAAACCTATTCATTCAAGGGTATTTCTTTAGTTTCACCATTTTCCACATAATAGACATAAAACCTAGGAGATAAACCACTTCACAGTACCGAAACTGCACTACTCAAAGTAGTCCATGCCCTCCACACCTCGGATGGTTCTGGTGCCATCCTGATTCTCCTGGAGTTCCACCTACAGTCAGATTCTCCTCAACAGGCTCAGTGATCTTGGTGTTGAGGGCACTGCGCTCTTGTGATTGCATTCATACCTCACCAACTATGAGGTGCGTGAGGTACCTTCATACCTCACCAACTACATCTCCCACTAAGACCACACCACTGACTCAGCTGCAGAAACGCAAGGATCTCTATTCTGAACCTCCCTTCTACACGCGTCCCTTTGGCTAGCTCTTACGCCACTTCGACCTTGAATTCCATTGTCATGCTGACGACACTCAGATCTAATTAAGCACCAAATACATGCTGCTTATTTGGCAATATTGCACCAAATAATTGCAAAACCATTACTGCCTCATCTTGAATCGGGCTTCTCTGCAAAAAAAACTTGGATGCACCGGAACTTCCTCAAACGGAACGGTGGAAAATCGGAACTCAAATCTACCAAGTCCCTATCCACCTCATCAACGATGGCACCACCGTCTGTAGTCATGGCAGGGTATCGCCCATATTCTCAGTAAGCTCCACTGGCTCCCCGTGTCTTGACGCACTACTTACAAGATCCATCCCATAACATACAATGCCCTTAGACACCACTCCCTAGTCGTCTGGCCTTCTTACTCCCAAACAATCCAGTACAGCTGGCCCCCTCATCGTGCCCAAACTCAGAGCTTTGGGGACAGGTTTTGCTGCTTGGCTCTGGAACTCCGTCACGCAAACCAACCGTGACTCTAAGTCAATCCCCACCAATCTATCCCGTAAGGTTGCTGTGGCGGTGCACAAGACCCAATTACTGCAGAGGCTTTACTGAGCAGAAGCTCTGGGGGCAACAAACAGAGAGGAATATGTTGAACTTTCACTTGGATAATGTACTACAACCTACAGTCAAATGTCAATACCGCAGCACACCGGTTTCATTGAGACCTAATACATACAATACAATCCACATCTGCTTAAAGATTGTGTTAAAGAACAGCTTAACCCTTGTGCTGTCCTCGGGGTCACTCTGACCCATCCTGCCCAAACACGGACGCCGCACAGTCGGCACAATACGCGCGAGCGCAACCCAGAGGGCCGCGCAACTGTTGTCTGGCTTCGGAGGGGGGACGGGGGGGGTGTAACGTCAAGGCCTCGTTCAGCCCGATGACAGTGCAAAGCTCCGCCGGGACACAGTGACCCATGAGGACTGCACGAGGGTTAAAACCAGTAGCCGCCGGTACTAATGTTGAAGGGAACTGCTATCTAGTGGACAATAAGAATGAGCGTAACTGTGGTATGTTTCCATGGTGAGTTTATTTGAAATGTGTCATAGGAGCCAGTGCCAGCCCCAGCCATTTGGGGGCCCTAAGCAAAATGTTATTTGGGGCCCCCTCTCCCCTAGTGGTCCATTGCTCACAAGGCCAGGCTCTGATAGGAGCATACTAGGGCTGCAGACATTTTATTGTGTTATTTGTTTTCTGGCTTGTATCTGAAATTTCTTTCGCTTTTCTGAAAAGCTAGAATACTAGAAAACGTCTTGGGATAATACTATTGTAGTTGGTTGTGGCTGTCAGTTTGTGTTTCCCAAGTTTACAAAATCTTACAAAATTGCAGAATTGGGTTTGTACAACAAGTATCTACTGCTCAGAAGAGAAAACACATGTTTTAGTTCTAACAAAAACAACATTTTCACAATGAGCAAGAGTAAACAGTTTTTCAAAGTAATTCTTTATGTTTTAGTAAATTACACTAACTTTTGTCAATTTGTGTGGAATTAAACAAATATTCAGTCAATGTCTTTATAACGGCATGAAATAAATTCATAACAGGCACAAAACCTTGTGTAGAAATCCACCAAAAGACCTTGGATATATGAGAGAGTGGTTAATCAGAGCTAGCCGCGGGGCTATATGAATACATCAAGTACAACTTCATCCTTCTGTTCAAACTGATTGCAAAGCAAACACATTGAAAAGTTTTTGTTCTCCTCATCCTAGAGAGGAATCTTTTTTCCTCTTATCACTAAATTCTAGCCAGATTTGACTGTGCGGGTCTGTGATCAGCAATCAGCTTTCGTGAGACTCCGAAGTTGATTATGTTTGCGGCTAAACGTAATGACGTCCTTATAGAAAAGAGCAGGAGCTCCCATGATACAGTTAGTCGTTTCCCTGTTCTGCATGATTTTCTTTTTACAATTGCATAGCTCACAGTGTTTGAGGGTATGGCTGTATGTCACATTATGTCCATGTGCAACCCAAGACAAAATTAACGACTCATATTTGCGTAAATCAACCTGTCAATCGCACTGCACTTTACACCAACAAAGCCCACAGGCCCTCCCCTGGTCCAAATATCTATTTGTGTCTGTAAGCAATTAGCTCATAGGTTTCTGCTCGCCTCCATTGTTTGGGTTACTGGCTGCTCGCAAAGATAGTGAACCATAATCGTTGAATGACGTGGTTGCCAAGGTGTATTGTGGCACGAAAACAGCAGCAATTATCTCACTTTTGACATCAATGCTCTCATTAAACTATGTCATCGAAATGTGATGCAATCCTCCCTCTTCACGTCTCACCTTCACAAACCAAATATGCACAATATTTCCTCCCCGTTATTTCCGTCACTATTCAGCCATACAAGGTTTGTGTAAATCAACTAATACATAACAGCAAGTACAGAAGAAGAACAAAATTACTTTTTAGTCAAAAGATTTCTCTTTAGTTACAGTACTCAAGAGCAGAACATTGTTGACCAGTGCAGAAAATTGTCCACTAATCAACTGTTTCCATGAATTCCTCTCAATGTCTGTATTATTAGGAGACACTGCGGGACAAGTACTCATAACTCACAAAACCACCAGCGATGAACAAACAGTTAATGTATGTGGCTCATATAATTCTGATTCTTGCTTTCTGTTTTCAATTAAACTTAGAAAAGGTGGTTTACAAGGTGCCTGAGCAAAGTGAAGCAAAGTATCCCTTTATTAAGTGTTAAAAGCCACTAGTGTTTCAGTCAACAATTATTATGTGCTGTAAAATTGGTCAACTGTACTAAATTGGACTTAAAAGCATTAGCTAAAACATGGGTCAATTACACTTAACTCAGTTAAAATATTGTTATCTTGAGCTTTAAAAGTTTCATTGTTTTAAGATTAAGTAATGCGATTTGGTATTTTAGGACCTACAATATAATTCAAAAGTTTGGGGTCACTTAAAAATGGGAATTGCTCTCAATAGAAAACAAATCTCTATTAAAATAACATCATATCAATCAAAATAACATTGTAGACATTGTTAATGTGATGAAGGACCATTTTAGTTGGAAAGAGCAGATTTTAATAGAATATATGGAATATTGTGTTTGCTTATCCAGGGTAATCATTTAAAAAGGCTAACTGTTCATTAGAAAACCCTTCATGTTAGCGCATTAGAAAACAGTTCATTAGTAAACCCTACATGTTAGCGCATCTAAAAACTGTTGTGCAGATTAAAGAAGCCATAAAACTGGCCTTCTTTAGACAAGTTTAGTGTCTGGAGCATCAACAATCGTGGGTTCAATTAAAGGCTCAAAATGGACAGAAACAGAGACCTTTCTTCTGAAACAAAGTTTGTGACAGCAATCTCATACAGCGCTGTGTCCTACCTCCTTCACATAACAGCGCAAACTTGCTCTAACCAGAATAGGAGTGAGAGGACCCAGTGCACAACAGAGCAAAAGGACAAATACATTGAAGTATCTAGTTTGAGAAACAGATGCCGCACAGGTCCTCAACAGGCAGCTTCATTATTTAGTACCAACAAAACACCAGTCTCAACCTCATGGGGAAAATGTTATTGGAAAAAAGTGAAATGGACAGATGAATATAAGTTTGAGGTTTTCAGAACTGGATTTCAATCATAATGAACAATCCCTTTGCAGGCCAGATTTCCATGGAAATCATGGAAGTTTGAGAAAGGTGTAAGAATTGTGCAACCATGACATTCTTGCCATTGTACTATGCAACACAGAATAAAGCTTTATCAAGCTGTAATGTACTATGGGTGGTTAAACACTTGTCTAGGAATGGTAAAGTATTACAAAGGAATGAGTAATAAAAAAAAACATTTCCTGTTAACAAAAACTGCAATGGTATGGGTAAGGGTAGTTCATCCTGGGAAAATCTATTGGAGGCGATGTTACACAATACTTTTATGCTAATGCAACTTAAATCTGGCTGAAAATATTTGCTTTCTCAGTAATTTAAGAAGTACGGAATGATAATATATGTTTAATAACAAGATCCTAAACCGGTAACCAGTATGCAAACTTCTGACTTCGATGAATTACAAAATACTATCGCAACGGCAGACTGATTTTCATTTACAGGTTATTTATGATCCTGCCTCCTGGTTATAGCTACAGTAAGCCGCTCCCGTAGCTGACCACTCGTTGCAGTGGGCCCATACTCAACACAACACAAGCAAAAGGGCACAGCTATAAATATAACCCATGAATTTGTACGGCTGGCTTTTGCAATTAGGACTGCAAGGAAGGGGAAATATATTGGCAAGAAACCCTTTAACGAGCCTGGGTGACACCGCCTTGATATCCACAAAGAATTTCTCACCCGAGTACATCGTGCAAAAAGCGAGGCTAATACTTTCGGGGGTAAATTTCTCCATGTCCGACGCAGGTGAGTAAATGCCGGAGGGTGTCATAAAACCCCAAGGCAATTAAAAGGGGTTATTTTTCACACCCCTCTGAAATTCTGTCGCAATTAATCTGCCCAATTTGATTACGAAACGGCCCAAATTAAACAATAAAGAGCTGTCTAATGAGAAATTAATTACGGGGAGCAGAAGGGGAGCCGAGCCGGTGCCGCGGCAATACGTCAGCATCCGTGGCAGACAGCGCCGGCCCATAAGGGAGACAAAGAGGCTTCTCGTCCATGTGGTCCCGCGCTGATAGAGCCTTCATCACAGATCAGTAGATTCAAGGCCCATAAACGCCGGGCCATAATTGAAAGCGCCAAAATCAATATCACTGACAGGCTTTAATTAAATTAAAAATGTCCCCCCGGCTGGATGGGGCTTGGGTGACCCCGGAGCCGTGTGTGCGCGTTTTCCCGGGGCATACGTGTGTGGACAGACCTGTCCGCTGGAGGGGCATGTGTTCGTGGGCTGGACGGGGAATGTTATCCTGGACCTTGGCCAGACGGGCATGGCAGAAACATGACTCGTGGGAGTTCTCCCCCCCATGTGGAGGGCAGGTGAATTACAAAAACATCGTGCTTCCTTCAAAAGAAGCCCCCCCCGCCTCCTCTAAAGCATAGCGGCAGATCACGCTTCACTACTTACACTCTGTTTCGTCCATCCAGCGGTTTTAACTTTCCGTAAAAATCTGCATTTGTTATTCATAGCGGTCTAAATGGCAGAACGGTATTAAGTATTATCGACGATATTCCGTGCATGTTTGTCAACACAAATTATGTAAAATATGTAGATTTTAAACTACCAGCTAATTCAAAAGATTTCAACCAGCAAACCGGCCACTTGCCTTTGCTCGGAGGGCCTTGCGATGCTACCTGCTGCTGGAAAAAACTGAAGGTGACTTTTGGAGAACGACCTGTCGGTTGTAGGACACTGGACTTTAAGCATATTCTACTTTTAATAAAACAAGTATGAATTTTAAATGAACAATATTTGACATCACAAGTCTCTACATATTTTTTTACTAAGATCATTTAACATCACCAACAGTTCACTGGTTCCTGTTGGAGCTATTTTATCATTTGGTATTAATAACTTCAATTCTTAAAATCAGAAATGTGCTTCATATTAAGCACATCCATTCTTTTGCTTGAAAACAAAATGTTGCCTCATGGGATTTCCCTTTGCTCATACAGCGTACCTCAACGCAGACCTCCTGGAATGGCACACCCCTCAATCTTTTTAATTCCACCACGGGATGCTGACTCTTGGAAGTGTGACTTTGCTAATAGCCCAGTTCGCTTCCATAACCCTAGTCCACTCAGTTTATGACAGATTGTACATTTCAGTCCCCCAAAACATTTTCCAGAGATCAGCTGTTTCATCGATTCAAGAAGACTTCCACTGCCCGAACTGCTCCCTGTGACAAGTGGAAATAACAACCGGATTTCACCCCTCAATCAGGTTCATATATCCGTTGGGCAATCTGGCTCCGTGTCCATCTGTGGCAGAAGGCACGTGTGAACAGGCAAATGGAGGGCCTAGGGGAAGGGGATTATTTGGGATTCAGCCTACATTGGGTCGTGCCCCAACACTCCAGAGCCTGGGTGAGAAATCAACAGGTAACTACCCTAGCAAATCACAACGCTAGCTGAAAAGTAATACTGTAAGTTAACAAAGCAAATGTAGAAAAACCTAGATCTCCATTTCAACCAGGGGGGCCAGGCTTGGGCCAGTTGTACTGATAGGGGGGCCAGTTACAGTAAACATTATTATAGAATAGTTATTTCAGACTCCACATTTAGGGGGCCACAAGGGGGTTCTAACTTGATGTTACAGGGGCACTGTGACAAACAAAGACAAACAAGGATCCCACTGCCTCTTCAACCTCTTGCTTGGACCTTCCTCTGTGGGCTTTCATTCTTGCCTTATTTGGCCCCCATTAGACATGGAGAGGATCTCCAGAGACTTTACCCAATCCCTCTGGCCAAAGAGAAACACGGAGAGGCAAAGGACATCACCTGTGGCAAAGCCTGGCTCCTCATCTTTCCTGGCTTTGCCCCACATTTAAAGGATTAGGGGAGGCTGGAGTCAGCACAGGGTCACTGGGAGGGAGAGTTCACTTTTCAAAGAAAATGGGGGGTGAGACAGGGGTTGACGATGGGTCCAGGCGTGGGTAGCTCAACCCCCTCTGGGTAAACTTGGGCTACAGACTGTTGAGTCTTGTGAGATTAGATAGGAGCAAAGTCTGTTACATCTCGGGGACAGGATGAGTGTTGCCATCTACGCAGCTGGCAACCACCTTCTATTGCACATTTTTGCATTGGTCCTCTGTCTTCAGGCAGGATGGTACAAACCCAAAGGGGCTTGATTTGTACAGCGTAACGCTGTAATATTAAGGCAGGAATTACAACGCAGAGGATCCAATGTGGCACACACATGCACCCAGAGGTTTTCAAGTCAAAACGAGGTCTTGCGTGCTCAGTGATAATTCATTAACTCATTAAACTTGTTTAGATGTGTCCATCATTGCTGTTATCCCCCACAGTCAAATTAGGGAGGTCAATGGGGATCTAACTGTTCATACCCTCTGCACATCCTTCGTCCTTATATACATCTGCCCATCCTTATACACATCCACCCGTCCCTACATACATCTGCCCATACTTATACACATCCACCCGTCCCTACACACACCTGCCCGTCCTTACACACATCTGCCCGTCCCTACACACATCTGCCCGTCCCTACACACATCTGCCCGTCCCTACACACATCTGCCCGTCCCTACACACATCCGCCCATCCTTCCCACATCCGCCCGTCTTTATACACATCCGCCAATCCCTTACACACATCTGCCCGTCCTTACACACCTGCCCGTCCCTACACACATCTGCCCGTCCCTACACACATCTACCCCTCCTTACACACATCTGCCCGTCCCTACACACATCTGCCCGTCCTTACACACATCTGCCCGTCCCTACACACATCCGCCCGTCTTTATACACATCCGCCCATCCCTTACACACATCTGCCCGTCTTTACACACATATGCCCGTCCCTACACACATCTGCCCGTCTTTACACACATCTGCCCATCCCTACACACATCCGCCCATCCCTTACACACATCTGCCCGTCTTTACACACATATGCCCGTCCCTACACACATCTGCCCGTCTTTACACACATCTGCCCATCCCTACACACATGTGTACGTCACATGGAATATATGCGATTATTGGCCTGATGCTGACTTGGGTGGATTAAACTGATATGCATCATCTATAAACAGAGCTCTCTAAACACAATACTTTTCAGACTTTTGTATGTACAAAAGTCTGTACATGCCAACCACTTTTGTGGTTGGCACTTTTGTGGTTGGCATGTACATATAAAGAAAAAGGTCAAGGATATTCATATTATATATCATATTATATAATCATATGATCTTTTGAACAGTGTCAAGATGTACATAGGAATATAACTTGTACCGTCATATATTAAAGCAACACGGAATGGCGGGTTCTGGTATGCCACTTTGGGCTGCCAGAATCCAGCCCCTTGCCACATTGTACTGTTATCCGCACTCACGAGACAATCAGCTTTCAGGGTTTGAAACGCAAAACAGGTTGTTATACCGGTTCTAATGGTGTCTTTGATACTAAACACTTTTGAGTAAGTAACACTTAAACCTAAATTGTGTAGGACACGACATACGAAATAAATGTATGAGTATATTTACACGAATGTACATATTTATATCTGAAAACTTTAGATCTGTCTACTGCAATTGAACTCAGAATAATATGAAAAGTTATTTAAAATTATTACAATTATAATAATTATTATTATTTAAATAAAATCGCATTATTGTGTTAATTCGTCAAACAATTTGAATTGGGAATATAGGGTAAAAGCATTTTGATTACCTAATGTATCTCATAGTCCTTTTTGACTTTTTATTCGGTTTCTGAAAATGATCTGTTGCTGCAACTATTGCTTGTTATGTGCTTATTAGGCACTGAATAAAGAATTTGTTCATAATCAACTAGTTAGCAGATCCATAACCAACAAGCAGCCTTGCAAGCGTTTGAAGGATGGGGAGCAATCAAAATCTAATTCCAAGATTGTCGTTGCTTAAATCATTAATTCGCATGACCTATATCATATTAACCGTGCGAATGATTTGCAAATGATTTTATTAGTAGGCTTTTTGTTTAATGGAGTGAGAGAAATAACGGACGATAATTCAATTTCACACCGATACCTCGGGTAATTGAGATGTCGCAGATTGAAGGATGGAATGTTGTAAATCCAAAGAGCTACGCAATTTTATCTAACACTTACAGGGAAAAAGGAGCCAGACGTTAACGGCGGGGGCGTCAGATTGGAGAGTTCACATACTGAAATTATTTCTCTTTTCATGTCATCCAGAGGTCATGGTTTGTAAGATCCCTTATGTACAACTTTTAAGGTGTTTGCGCGTGTCATCCTGGTCTACTATTTCTGTTTGTAATTAGCAAATATAACCTTGCTGAGGGATGAACGTGTTTACGTTAACACCAATAAATTGGTCTAATTATTCAAATAAATTCCTTAGGGTACTTATATTGTGAGTGCACTTTGCATTCCATTGCCACTCTAGCAATTCACATGAAATTCGTTTTTTAAATTGCAAACTTGATTGGCTAAAGACTGGAAAAATTGTAAAATTAACACCTGTTTTAAATTTATCACCAAAAGGCCTCTTCCATATCTGGATCTATTAGCTTCACAGGATCACTGCAAATATGAGAGTTGATACAACGTTAATTGTTCAGGTCTTCCATTAAATATATGTATATGGTTTAAAAGCATTAATGATTTATTTTTCACAAGCAAGACTTTCGTCCTAGTATTTTTCTCGTCTTTTCGTGTCCACCGCACCACATGGTTCGAAAATCCTCAACCGGGCTCGCGCCTGGATTCGCTTGTAGATGAAGTATGAGCGTTTCCGAGCATTCGATGAGAGGATGTCCCGCAAACACTTTCTTGAATGACACTGGCCTGCAAGGCTCAGAACAATATTGTCCCCCGCTGCTCCCGCGACCAAACGAACTGAAAACCCCATTATTCGCGAATTATCTTTTCCGTCAACGTGGGGACACTCATCCCTGCCACTCGTGGAAGGTGAGGATTGGAATGGGGAACGCGTTCACACTCTCGGTTCGTACTTTACAAATTTGATAAACTTTAAAACGCAAATAAGCGGAGAATATCTTAATTGTCCGTCTATGCATGTCAATGATTAAAGTGATTTGATCTATAGATTATTCATAACGCGCACGGTACCTTTCAGGAATGTTCAGTGTTAAACAACTGTTTAAACAACTGCGCTTGTTTGTTGAAAACCTGCAGAAAAGTAGTATTTACAATTCCCGATGCCTAGGTAACATCCATTTAAAATTGAAAAATGTTATGAAGAAAAGGTTCAATAGTCATGTTCGGTTGTCGTAAACAACAACAAAGTAATACATTAAACACATGCAAAATGTTTTGTTAAATTTAAATGTCAAATGAATTGCCCAGCCTAAGCGCAAACACAAAATATGGGCAAAACACTAAATACGTCCATGCAGAATATATTACCAGTTTTTATGGACTAAATCTTCATTAGGCTTAAGTTCAACTTCAAGTACAACGTACAGAGTCGAGGATAGCAAAAAATAAATAAAACTGAGTGATGTAGAACGCCAACATAAACAAAGTGAGACGCACACAAGCACGGGAAAACCACCATATACGCTCATGCGTAAATTACATTGAGGTAGCGCTACCTGCAGGAAGAAATCTATATACCCTTATCAGGGACAGGATGCGCCAAGTTAGAACGCTACCTAACATGCCCTCTCATTCACACCACTCGAATACTATATATTTCGTCATTACTTTACTGGTTTGTTGTGTCGGGTAGAACGGCGATTTGTACATCCACCTGCGCCCAGAGACTTTGGGCGAGCCTAAAAGCTTTGGATACTGCATGGCATTTTGAATCTTAAATGACCGTGAGGCATTGTTACTTACTGGCAGCGAAGTGCCTTGTTACGCCTGATTGAGCTAATTGCTTTGAAATAGGATATATTATCTATAATTATGGAGATCTTGGAAGAGACTGTTGGCTGTCCCTTTCATCTTACTAAAGTGCATCATAATGTCGCGATCAAATTCATTGAGGCCACTCAAAATTGACGGTTCCATTCTAGGCTAAGCGCTGAGTATTTCTTAAAGAGACAGGATCAGAGTTCAAGACAACCTATTTTGTTTATATATTTACATGTTTTATTTGGGATTTACCTTACAACCCCAAATATTTCAACACATACAAACGCGTCAGCGAGAATGAGTTCTAATTATATTTACGCGCTAATTGATTTTTGGTGTGAACGAAAAGTACTTCTAAGTAAATTACTTTTACCAAGGACAAATATTTTGCCCCAGATGCCTTTCAAGTAGTGCCTTTAATGTCTTTCAAAACTGACAGACTTTGCATGAAAGGGGTTAAGACAACTTTCGGACGGGACCCAAATAGCCCTTTGTCTCGCGTCCCTGCCCCTCGACTACGAATCAAAGGTAGTTTATAACGTTAAACAAAGCTCCAGTGAGGTTTACAGTTGTTTTGTATCTCAGCTCAGCCCTCATTTGTTGCCTCCGAATTTAAATAAAACGTATGGTAATCGGCTTTTCCATGGCACATCATCATTTTGAAAGAGCCGTGTTTGGGATGCTAATTGCCCCCAACATGTTTTCTTCTACACTTCTCCTAACGCAAATAATCCGAACTAGCCTAAACAAGGGAGATAGCCCTTGCGTAACACCCTGGCTCACTTCAAGGGAGGATTTCACGTAGAAAGTCTCCCCTTCCTTTCCCATTTACATATAAGTCCTGGAAAATATATTGATAAATGGGCCAACAACGGAGTGGTTTTCCCAAATGCTTTAATGTATATCATGTGTGCCTATTTGTGTTTACGCGCGCGGGCAGTTTAATAAATCCGTGTCGGAGGACGGAGAAGAGCGCGCGAGCCGCGAGCAGAAGCCGGTCAGGGGACTCAACTTCAAACAGACCTGGAACACATGAGATCCCAGTGACTTCAAAGAGGGAGGTGAACACGCGGTGCCACTCATTCTAGGTTACGGATTTAAGTGTTTCCAAACATACATACATACATGTATTTCGCCCTAAGCACCGGATGTACAATGAAGGAAAGCTTAATTGCCAATTTGAGTGTAATTTTGTTAGTTATAACTAATTAATAGACCATTCAAAAACAAAAGGGGAAACGGTTGACAGTGGATATTGCATGTAGGCCAATAAGTAAATACATAAATCATCGTAAATAATGCATTATACTTCAACTCCGAGCACATGTCACTTTAAATGTCATTATAAATGGGGTAATCCCCTATGAACAATACTTTTAGAGAGTTTAGACATATTCAGAGCTATATCACCACATTCCTCTCACTGCCGCTGTGGGAAAGCCTGTAGCCTACTTCCTATCTTTTTCAGCAAGAGGCTCTTTGAAAAATACCTAGAGGGAAGCAATGACCTTTTCTTCTAAGTATTGCACCATAGCGCCCCATTTAAATAGTTAGAAATGGCGTGCAAACGGATGAGAAAGCAAAATTTTCAACTGAATAGCCTAATGTCCCAAGGCTAGGGCGGGCAAGGAGGAGGCGGGTTGCGCTCTTGATGCGGGTTAAAGATTTTCAATAGTCTCCCTAAAGTCGAGCTCTTTGATCACGCCGCTGCTGGCGCCTAAAAACAACATAACTTGTCTGCCTATTAGAGAGACTGACAAATCGTGACAGATTGTTTATACTCAGCAATTAGCGACGCAGACGCTTTCCAGAGCTAAATAGCCTACACCGCACGAAATGGGAATAGTTAGGCTACTATTACACATTTCCGTACACAACTGACATTGCAGGATCAGTGATACATTCTAGACAATATGAACAGAGCATGCTACTAAGGGTAAGAGCATAATATATACATATATATATATATTCCGAGTATACTCTACCCAAGGAAGACAGGTAAATCAATGACTGTCCTAGTCGACCATAGGCTCCAGCGTTGCCTCCACCCCCTTCTTAGACTCCACATCATTTTTTGACTTTAATGGATGTAGTCAAAGGGAAAAGTCCCAGTGATCCCTCCCCCAAGAACGATAATTACCCCTAAATGACTGTGAAGGCCTGTGTGTTTCAATATGATTAGAGCCCTGCAGGCTTTAATAAAAAACAATGTTCTGAAAGGAAGGCTGTAAACGTTGGTCAACAAGTTTCACAATTTCGTACTTAAATGACTCTATTGCATATTCATGTCTGGGGTGTGTATAAATGTATATATATATATATATATTTATAAAATTGTAGTTAAAAAAAACAACAATGTTTTAATGTACTTTTGTTGCTGATTAAATGGCTTTGCCCAATTACGTATTTGTACAATCTTGGTTTTTTAAAGTTGTAACATGAAGCCGAACTTTGTTTACTTTCCTCTGCCAGTCAAATAGCGAATCTTAACATCACATCGGTTTTAGCTGAGACTTCTACTCGACTGGAATATCTACGTCCCTCCCACCGCGCGTCTGATTGGACAGTGGCGTCCTTACGCCTGTCTTATAGCAGTGCTCACCAGTGTTTTAGATAGACACGAGAATGCCATCAGTTTAGGAGCACCCTAGCAATCTCTCTGACTCAACTTTTTTATAATTCAAGAGTTTACCCCCCATGTGAAGGCCGGAACTGTATGGCCCCAATAACTGCGATGTCAGCTATATCCGTTGGCTTGAAAACTGAAGAACTTCCCTCGCGTTCGGTGCTCGTTGGCAGAGCCGAGATGCAGACCAATTTAGGGCTGGTGACCGAAGAGACAGGGCTCAAACCTAAAGTTGCGATTCTTCCCTTCAGCGTAGAGGCTCTGATGGCGGACAGGAAACCGAACAGAGACTTGAAATCTCCAGAAAGATCGTCTATGGCGGGGTCGTCCCAGGCGCTAGGGATAAGGATAGGTTCGCTTTCGAGTCTGGATAACTCGACCCCTTCCTTGGCTATTGGCTCGCCTTTCTCAGTAAGCGACATTATGAACATGCAAGAGGACGCATTGGTTAAACCCGAGAGTCCAGAAAGTCAAGACCGAAATTCTTGGATACAAAGCCCTCGCTTTTCGCCTACTTCTCCACGTAAGTTTTTCATAATGTTTGCCTGCAATCTAGCCTAATGGCTCATGGGCAGCAATCGATTGAGAGAAACATGTTGTATTTTGAACAGCAACGTAGTTTTAATTAAATTTGTAGGTCGGTTTAGAAGAAGGTTCAAGCGAACCATTGGGTATTTTCTAACTCCGTTTATAATTCTCACGTTAAAATCATGCTGCAGTTCAATAACGTTTTTCGGATATAAAGTAATTAAACTTTTAACAGTTTATTTGCAATTTATAAATCGAAACAACACAATTCGTGTAGGTTTGTCACTCTGAAAGGATGGGTTTTAACAATGTTTTCTGTCTTGGGTATTACAGGAAGGTTAAGTCCCCCCGCCTGTCCACTGAGAAAACATAAGACCAATAGAAAGCCCCGGACACCTTTCACTACGTCCCAGCTCCTGGCTTTGGAAAGGAAGTTTCGGCAGAAGCAGTACCTCTCCATCGCCGAACGCGCTGAGTTCTCCAGTTCGCTAAATCTGACGGAGACCCAGGTGAAAATATGGTTTCAGAACCGACGAGCCAAAGCCAAGAGACTCCAAGAGGCAGAACTCGAAAAATTGAAAATGGCAGCCAAGCCAATGCTGCCTCCGGCGTTCGGAATATCTTTTCCGCTCGGTGCGCACGTCCCCTCGTCTTATGG
The DNA here is from genome assembly GCA_016801125.1 of Novumbra hubbsi. Classification (NCBI taxonomy): domain Eukaryota; kingdom Metazoa; phylum Chordata; class Actinopteri; order Esociformes; family Umbridae; genus Novumbra; species Novumbra hubbsi. Next base: position 29,107 of record JACXGK010000774.1, read on the forward strand.
AGGGTCGCACCACTTTCAAAGGCACTCGCTGCCGGTATCTCCGATGGGACTGTACGCTGCTCATGTCGGATACAGCATGTATCACCTTGCCTGACGTAAAGGAGAACATACTCTATGTTGACTATGAAGTGTTTCAACTTGACACATAACACCAAAATACTATATTTGGTTGCACATCACGACTGGATGGATAGACATGATTAAAGACTGCCTTGTAGATGTGATATGCTGTCCTCGATAGGCTTTTAAGTATAGACACCTACTTTGGCGGTAGTTTGATGCCACAGGTGATTGATGGGTATTTAAATCTCAGCTCTCACTGGCTACCCGAGTCCATCAAAACTTAAACCATGCGCAAGTTTTACGCACCAGCATGGGGTTTTGCACCAACACACATAAGACCCAAGGTAGGTTGGGCTTTCATCACTAATGTGGACTGTGTCAATACAGACTAAGGATAACTAATATGTCAATGCGTAAAATAGTGGGTTATTGAATCCCATGTCAATGAACGCTCTTTGTTAATTTTGGAGAACCACAGCATTTTTTAATTATTACAACAGCACCGTCTGTTGTTTGGATTCCCTTCGGAAGGGATTTGTGTACTGTATAATACTGTATATTTGAAAAATATCCTCATTTATATTGAATATATTTGTGACAAATTAACAATAAATTGTTTATTCTTTTTCATTAAGCAGTTGTTCGTGTTGACTGACATTACAGATTACTTGATTAGCAGATAGGATTAATAGAATTAACTGCCAGCAGTTATTGGTACATTTATGCAAATTGTTACATTTTACAGAATAAAGGCCAAGCAAGTTTAGATACCATAAAGATTAAATGTTTACACAAAAAATATATCGAGTTCAATAAGTGTAGACTGTGACTGCAAATATTAAGGCTACTTCAAAAAAAGATATATTTTAAAGCAAAATTACTTTTATAAAACCCTAACATGCAGGTCTATACTGTCTAAAAGCAGTATATTTCAGTATATTTCAGACTAAATTAATAGAAAACCTCTAAAATGTTAAATCAATGAAGATAATCAAGAAAATGTTTACTGGATTCTCAGAAAATACTAGGCCACACGTTTGCTATGGTCAATCGCATTCAATCTCCATTATCATTTGGGCAACGGAGCCCAAGTTAAAGATTGTTAGACAAAAACCTTGGAAATAAAAGCCCACATTCGTCTTTTAAAAAATGTATGGGCACATTTCATGCAGGCTTTGCCTGTGTAACCACTTTCAAATAGTCGTCTCCAAATTCATTTCAGGCACATTTTTTGTCTTAGTAAAAGCGCAGACGTTTTTTTTTTTACATTACCATGTAAGTGTTATAGCTATGAATTAGACCTGTCAAATGTAATTTCGCTGAGTAAAACGCGGAATGTATTTCTACAGCTGTTGCCCATTGCTTTGAAATAACTCACCCAGATTTTGTTGGCGCCAGGAGAGCTCAGGAGGGACCAACATCCACAACCATCAGTTGTGCGGACTTCAAAACACTCCGGTAAATTAGAGATTCAGTCTAGGGCTAAATTGCATGTAAACGATTCCGTGGAATGTCATTATCGACTATAATTAGCCAGGTGACACCTACGTTATAGAGAAGCCACTACTAGTCAGACGTGTCATTCGACACATGCAGGCTCGGGCAACTTGACGTTTCTATGTTGGGAACAGAAGACTTAAAAAAAAAAAGCGAATAAATGCCCGTGTCAATTGCTGCAATCACGAAGACTTGTAGCAAACTAGGAAACTAATATGCGAATTAGAGCCTGCTCCAAAGCTTCAAACCGGTCATACCATTCAGGCCGGGGTTAAATTGGAGTAAAATAATTGCTATAATGAGCGAAGGCAATCTGCCGCAGACAAACTCAGGCTCCAGCCAGGCTATAGCTGGAGGCAAGGCGGAACTTTTATCATTCCTAAAATGTCAATGAAGGACAGGCGACGTGCAACAGATTTCTTCCGTGCTTGTGTTTGTTCTCTATCGTTCACATGACGTTTTTGTAAACAAAGCCACTCGTTTCAAAAGGCAAAGAAAAAAAACGTATTTAGTGTGTAGCGTAAAATTTTATTTAATTACATTTTTTAAAGTTACATTTACACGGGTGCGTGAAGACAACAGGTGATACTATAATAGGCTAGGTTATATTGCACTTTCCATTGACTTTAAAATACATAGGTACTTTCGTAATATACTTGTTCGGTGCCTCTTGTGAGCAACTCGTCGCTCAATTAAACTCATGAGGCATCAATTAATAAATAGTAATCACAGTAAGTTCAAAATCATACGGATGAACGCTCCGTCTGAAAGGGTAAATAATTCACACAAAAGAGCCAAAGATCTGTCGGTTTTTCAAGGAACGGTATTTCTCTGGACGTCCCCTCTCTATTTAGCCTGGAGCCAAAAAGACAACAAAACTCACTTGTTTATATCTTCCAAAGGATCACAACGGGTTGGCGGACGCAAACGACAGAAAACACTGTTTCGTTTCTTGTCCCTCGTATAGGCGCCAGCCCCCACTGTCAAGCGAGAAGGATGGCAATGATTTTAGTGCCTGTGTGGGGTTTTGGTTAAAAGAAAATCAACAAATGAACACGCAAGCACAAAGAATATTACCTTCTCCAAGTATACATGCTAGCAACATTTAGACTGCTTACTTTGTTGACCTGCATTCATTTAAAACTGATAAGACATATAGCCTAATAATAATAAGTATCATCTATTTAAAAGACTGACGATAGCTCTCAGTATTTCCTTTCTAAATGACTAACTAACTAAAACGTTTTTATAATCAGAGAATTAGATATTTATTGCAACATATATTCAACATGATTTTTCCCAGATCAGTTCGGGTGTAACTTTTTATATTATAGGAAATATATATGGAAAATGCTGTGCTGTTATTAAAAAAAAAATAGGAACATTTGCTTTAAAATAAATACTTGATAACAAAAAACATTCGATGGTTGATTCTAGGTTATAGCATCATTGCAGGCACTAACTACTTCAGGGGTAGTGTGTCAAGGGCATGCCAAATATTCAAATACAACGTCTGAGGAAGTTTATTTGAGAATGTTATTTTAATGTACAAACGATTGAGCATTCGTCATTGACTATGGCCTGAGTAGCATGGCGCATTTTAACATACAATTGGATAAGTGAAATTGAGATACGCTGCATCGTAAAAATGTAGGCTATAACACAATATAGCCTACATCATTCGATGCAAACGGGACTAGTCACATAAATCATATTTTCGCGTAGCTTTATGTAGGCGGTGTCCACGATACGCATAAACCTCAGTTAATGACCCTTACTGTATGTTAGGCTTATTGACCTATCGTGCTACACTATCGTAGTGTGTTCTTATAAATTGGGATGGTTCATAACTATTAGGTTACACTTAAATTATCATTTTCTAATGGTTTTTTATTAAGCTATAGAACAGGGTAAGGATTGTGAAAATTGCACAATTGATAAAATAATCAAAAGGGTCCCCTTAACAACCCCCCCCCCCCAACTTGTACATAACCTTTACACTTGTACATCACATAACTATTATTTGAGTGACTGAAACGTAATAGGAAAAATGTAATTCAATCATTACAAATTCATAATCTTACAAAGAATATCAAAAAATCCAATAAACATCATATATCATTTCATATAAGAAAAGTCATCCAAATTACTGTCCCGTTATCAATGTTCACCCCTATACATGCATGCAAAACATCGATAGATAGGAGAAATCGTTGGAAGGTGGAGACCATTCCTTTACACAACATCTTTCATGTCACATCCTCCGTGGACTGTGTGCACTCATGTACTGCCACGGGTTTACAATGTGGTTCAATATGGAGTCCATTGCAAAATGTTGATTTTGTGTTCAACTAACCATTTCTTTGTAAATGTCTCTCCACGCTTGTGGTTTCAGTCGATCTGAAAGATGAACTTGAGGTCAAGTTTAAGCATATTGACTTAAAGCAACCTGATTTTGGCAAACGTGATCGGGACTTCTTAGTAACTGAATTGATGCCATTGACATTAACAAAGGCCACGCCAGTGGAAGCAAAACTGCCCCATAACATTGAAAGGATGGGCAGAAAATACAGAAAATGTGCTCCTTTTTTGTATAAAGTGGTTTTCCGCACGTCTCTATTTGTTACACCAGACCCACAACGTGAAAACTGTCTGGTGTACTCATGGCCAAAGAGCTTTATTTTCTGCCCAAATCCCTAGTTCCTAGCAAATTTCAGGCAGTTCTCTGCATGGTCAGAATGTATGAAAATGAAAGGCAATACACACTGGTGGCGGATATGGCATCGAAAAACGGAAGCAAAAGCTCATCTGGTAACATATTTACTTTCACAGGTCCTGGACACATTACATTTAACGGATCATAAATTCTACAAAGATCCCACCAAGACATTTTAGTAAAAGAAAAAACCTGTTTACATTGAACAGGAGGCTGACACATGCGGGCTCTTTGCATAGAATAGAAGGCTGACAATGTTTCGCAGGACACATCAACACTGAAAAGAGATATTCAATATATTACCCGTTAAATACAATATAATAATTTTCTTGTGTTAGATTATAAGACAAAAAAAATCTATCTTAGTATGTATCTCGAATTTATCTATTCATCACCAAAGGTGATCACCAAAGGGGAACCAGAGCTGTCAATAATTTATCCTTTTCATAAAGCCACGACCGAAGCAGGCCGGGCATCATTATTTTCTCCTCCTTTCGTTTCAAATACCACAACACCACCTTCTGTTGGAAGAGCGCGCGAGCAGCCTTCTATTTTTTCGAGTGAGCTATATTTTAAACTCACCCGCCACTTACGCTCGTGAAGTACAGGGTAGGACCCACATCCTCTTCAAAGTTAAACTCGTTTGGTGCCCTTCTGCACCACGGTTGTAAATAATGGTTATTTGAGTATTGGTGACTTTCTGGCAGCTTGAGCGAGTCTGGTCATTGTCCTCTGACCTCATTAACGAGGTGTTTCGCCCACAGATCTGCCATTCAGTGGATGTTTTATTTTTTGTTTATGGCATCATTCTCCGTAAACTAGAGAGAACATAGCGCGTGAAAATTCCGTTTTTAAGAAGCTAGAACCAACACGTCTGGGACTAACAATTACACAACAAGCAAACTCTCTAAATTGTCTACGCAATTGTTATGTTTGGTCGACCAACAACTACAAATATTTTCCAAATCTACATGCTTCATATATTGTGTGGCAGCAACAAGACTTTTGGGTATTAGCAGGTCATAATAACTTGGCTTTCGAGTGCATTTTCAGTCTTGGGTATTGGGACAACTGTTCTAGCCCAACACCTCACCCCTGATTTAACAAATCAATTAATCACTTAGAGCCATTCATTAGTGGAATCAGGGTTGTTAGTTCTGGCCCACCGACCTGGAATAAAAGTGAGAAGATGTGTATATTCACACACAAATAGTCATAGTTATGCTTAAATCTTTTTTAAGCACTGCCCTGTATTCTACAACTAAACTAAGTTGCGGGACAAAGCTGTCTGACATTTCTATGCGAATAGCAGCATTTTCATGTAAACTTCTGTTCATTTTGTTAAAACCTATGAACTTCTTTCACACGTGGAAATTGTTGAAAAGTTTTGGGCAAAATATAGCCCATTGGAAATGTATTTACTGGTATAATTTTTTTAAGCAATCATAGAAATATAAAAAGTAACAGCAGTATAAATACTGATATGCAGTGATATTTCCCTCTCATAAGTGTAAAAGAACCAAACTTAAATAGAAGTTTCTTTTTTAATCTAATCAAAATATGTGAAAATTAAATTTTCTACATATTGATGTATGTATAATGTACAGATATATCTTACCTATAGCCACTAAAATATTTTATTAGTACATCAAGCAACCTGGAAAAAAAGCTTTTTATTTGTATTTATTTGTTGTATCTGTCCTAGTATTTATCCTTGTAGAAACAATGATAGGATGATTGACCAAGTGAGGGCGTCAAAAATCTATTTAGGCATTTCTAAGGTAAAAAGTCATCTGTAAAATGTTTTAATAATAATATATTTTGTGAAAATATCCATAATTATAAACCTGGGTATATAATCAATAATGAATATTATATATGCATCCATTAATTCCTATGGATTTTCGAACAGTTGTTATAATTGAACACACAAATAGGCATAAAGTATGAACAATAAGATGCGTTTGGATATTGTTGTGGACCGAGGCCCCACAAAAAAACAATGATCAAAAGATATAAACCCACACAAAAAACTGCAGGATGTACCACTAAACCAGTAGAACTTAGCATTGTACCTTCTGGGAAAGAGATATTAAAACAGTAATGTTACTTTCATGTGAGAGAATGTTTACTCAGCCAAATACAGTAGTCACAAATTCGAATGGTTTATACACACATTTGTACATATTGTAGAATCAACATATTTAGGTTTCTCCGTCAGGAGGAAACCTATTGTTATCATAGTTGTTTTGGGGATCATTTGTATGCCCAAAAACCATGCACATACACCAAAACCAATAATTTGGAATTTGGAAATTTGTAACAAAGTTAATACTTTAAAAAATATATGTAATAAGGCAGATTTACTACTAGGCCCAAAATAAAATGCTAGGGCAGAACACTTTGATGATACATTCAGGAAAATTATCTAAACTTATATCCACAAGCTCTTGATTTATGGTATCCACATGTGATATGAAAAAGTTAATGGGTGATTGTGCAGAACACATGTGTTGAATTAAGTGTATTTATCCTGACAAGTTGTGGAGGGCGGCTGAATTCCTGCAGAATATCACGTCATCAAATGCTTCTGAAATGATGTCTTGTTTGTCACATAGCTATAGAAAATTGTCTTCAATATACTGTATTTAGAACATTTATATATATATATATATATACACCCTTGTTTAACATAAATCATTTTCTTAATATTATGGATGATTCTGCATAACTTATTGTCTAAACAAAATCATTAATCCACGTGCAAACGTGTGCTTGCATTTGAACAGTTTAGTCACCATTTCCCCGCCCCAGAATGCTTGATCCAGATGTGATACACTGCTTTTTCTCCTTTTCTTTCTGAGTAGTTAAATTAATCTACAATGAAGCATGATCATTTTGGCAAAAACAAATACATGCCTATTTTCAATAGCCTAAGTATGTATGATTAATGAGGCAGTTTGCATTGTTTCACTGAGTACATTCATTTATCATTTGGGACTTATAGCATAATACCTTTATGAAAAGTACCACATACATTGTATAGTCTTAAGGTATGCTTGATAATGATCTGTCTCCAGATTTCATCTTTGATCTTGTGATAATAATCTAATTTATACATGACATTCAGGATAACTTTGCATCAGCACATCATTGTATCAATGTATAACTAGCATGGAAACAGAGGCCAAAAAGGCAAGCACTCCCAGATTGGCTGGAATACCACATAATGGACCTACAGTCTAGATCCATCATCTCGAGCTGTGCACTTCCAATCAATCAACATCTGACAAGCGTCTTCAGTTTAAACGAAAGAAATAAGCAGACTTCAGAATGTATGGTGTCTTCTGAGGCTGAATAGCAACGCTACATTGTTCAGGGTAGTCCATAGTCTCCCTGAGAGATAACTTCTGGATTCCACTAGAGTTCAAGAGTGTCACATGTTTCATTACCAGCTCAAAATGGGAGGGGAAACGCATAATCGTACGTGGATAAATGACGACCGTTTGTTCCCTATAATCTTGTACTATGCCAAAGGTTGAGACTCAACTAAAACCAAAAGATGCTCACCAAGAAATCAACATGAAATCAACATGTTCTTCAAGTATTGCAGGTTTTATAAGGAATAATAGTAATAGTTTCGCTGAATGCTTTAAACATTCTGATATTATCTCAAAATGTATTCGTTATAATTCTTTGGATTCTTCAAAAAACAATATAAATGCATACCTACAATGCATTAATAAGGCATTACAAAATGACCTCGTTACCCTAATGTTCACAAAATTCAAGTTATTTTGATATGACCAACTCTGGTACTGAATTTCAAATTCCTTTTTTAAAATGATGAGTTGAATTGTCTTATCCGGAATGCAGAGATTTTAAACAATCTTAAAGTTTTTAAAGTCATATCAGAATTAGGCGCGTAGCTACATCGTGACAGGCCAGCGCGCAAAAAGTAGGCCCCTCCTGACCCTCTGTACGCATAGCCGTGGTGGAGAGACGCATTCAACAGAGGGTGCTTACCGCTGAGCGGGGGGCAGGGGCGGAGCTTGGATTCACTCCCATGGGTGCAAGTGATAGCAGTCTTCCACATGTCAGATGTTTAGCAAATGAGCCGGTAAGTGCTGACGTCATTCCCCCACGGTCCCAGATTGTTTGTTGAAATGCCCAAGACATGCAAGTGACAGTTCACGTAATTCCTGTTCAAGTGAGAAAATTAGAAATAAATATTGTACAGAATTTGTATTCCATCTAAAACGCTCATTCCCTCAAAGGAAACTGAACAACCCACACATTGATACTTCGACAAAAGCCAGAGAAGAGGTTTACAACGAAAGCAAATCTTAGACTTCTTTTGCGTCAAGGCACATATCAATGTCTTTATTATTACTCTCTTGTAGGTCTAGCACGATTGTATAGACAGTACAGAAAATACCAGAAAAAACATGCAAAGGCATACTCACTGATTTGATCGTCTACAAATCTTTTGGTTGCTTTGTGAAAAAAACTTGTCTAATTTTGGCATGTTGGCTGCCTCCATTTTTAACAATTTTTTTTAGCACGACTTACGTTTATAAAGCCGTTGGACAGTATTTGCAATCATTTCTCAAAAAACTCGCACTACAATAAACATAGCATTTAAACCATTAAGTGTGATTGGATGTACGAATCAAATATATTTATAAAAGTCAATACGTCAACAACCGTGTAATACATTCCCGTGAGCCCCGACGAGTTATCATGCAAATGAGATCAGAGTTCATAACCTCACGGTCACGGTTCAATGTCACTCATCAGAATTTTTCAACCCTATGATTTCCAACGCATCATTCGCTGCTCTCTGCAATGTTCATGTGCACTGAAAGGGATATTTCATGTTCCCTATAAGAATTAAAATTGTTCGGTAATTGTTGCGTTATAAGGTTATATCATGATAGTCGCACCCTGGGAGGTAAGTTGAGTACATTGTAAACATTACAAAACCGATGTCCCGTTAGTCTACATGGTTTAATATAAATGCTTACGTTATTAACAAGTAGTTAGAACAGTTTTGTTAAGATGTTCTCGTCCTGCTTGGAATGGAAAGCGAATGGGCTTCAATGCAAGACCACCTTCTCAACTGTTAATTCAGTGTTTAAATTCAAGTTAAAAGCAGCATAACAATCGTGAAAGGTGGGAAAGCTACATAATGCCAGTCACAGGAGTCTTTATCAGACCCTGAATGTGATAACAATGAAACATCTGTGTTGCTAAATTTGTCATAGAGGTGTAATTAGGATCCTTGGACAGTCATTAAGAGAAATAAAGGTAAATATTTTCTTAGTTGAAATAACAAGGCAGTATTTGTTTTAAGACATTATACCATTGTAAATGTAATGGAAAATTGCCTGAAACCCTAATAAAGAAAAGCATTAAAATGCTAATAAATAATGCTTCAAGCAAGCTCTTACTATAAACAAGCAACTTTCTGATCTTTTTTTTACAGGCCAATTTATTCAGCAAACCAGAGAATGATTTCTGACACCCTTTGGCTAAATTATTTAGTTTTACAACCCGGCACATATCTTTATTGTTGCTGCAATGTCACAGAACATAAAATTACAAAACAATGTAATGGTGTGTTGGCTGTCTGGCATTATGACAAGCTAAAAGTTGGATAAGGAAAATATCTTACCTGGTAATGGTTATCAATCATGAATGCAGTTATGCTATATTAAGGCTATTGGACATCCAAGGAAGCCATGTGTTGACAGTTAAAGAGGAATTCTCATTGTAACATTGTTGCATGTTTCTCTAATTAAACATCCTATGCCAATAAAACCGACGTTTAATTTTCGTGTTCTTTCATGTAGAAAAAAACACCACCCATATATGTATGGTCGTCACATGACATACAGTATTTACATTGATGAGGCACTTTAATAATGTTGGGTACCTGGATATCTGCAGTGTACAAGGAAAGTGAGTGTGATCAGAGTCACGAGAAGTAAGATGCTCAACAGTGTAAAAAGTGAGTGTACACTCATGTTTTACTCTCAGTGGATCAACAGAACTAATTGGGCAAATTTGTTTACACTCATGATTGTTTTGTTAGCTGCCTTCTGGTCTTTGTACTAATTCCTAATCAAAACCTCACGCATAATGCAATGTCTTCTAACACAATGCTGTTAATAAGCAAAGCCACCGTTACAGCAGGTTGGCTAACCTAGCACTCAAACCATTTTGACTAGTAACATTGTATCTCTCAATTTATTGCCCGTCTTCCCTGCAATACATTTCTTTGGCCTCCGAGCTGTCTTATCTGCATAAACCAGGCAGGAGAGAGGAGGTGTATTGCCGCAAAATATATGGTCATTTTGGAGATGCAGGCATGGAAAATGGACCAGAGGCCGGGTAGGCTAAAATTTACGTAGCAATTGGTATTCAGGCCTAACTCTGAAAAGAAACTCTGAACCTCTGTTAGAGTGGCCATTGGGTTCTTGATCACCTCCCTGACCAAGGCCCAATCTTGCCCAGGAACATATTTTGGCCAATAGTCTTGGTGGTCTCAAACCTCTTCGACTTCACTAGGATGGAGCCCATAACCTTATATAGGCAGGTGTCATGTCCTGGCTGGGAGCCCCTAGCCTACTCTATGTTTTGGGGCTCGCAGTCAGGGCATGCCACCTAGAGAGGCCTCTAGCCCTCTCTATGCCGCTGTGGGCTCCCCAGTCAGAGCAGCTGTGTCCAGTTGACTCTGATTGGGGAGCCTACGTAGGCTGGGCATCAGCCACACAACAGGTGTGGTTGATTGTTTGTGTTCCACAACTTCACGGTTTGTCTCTGTTTTAGTTCCAATTCACAGTGAATACTCTACACGTTTATTGTAAGTCGTTTATATGTTCTTTGCTAAGTGATTTAGCAACTTTCATTTACGTTTACTGTTCGTGTTGTTTGTTTTGTGTGTTTATTGGATTAAATCACCTTTACTTTCGAAAATGTCTGCGTATGGTTCTGCAACCCCACCGCAACCGTGACAGCAGGTGTGTACATTTCTAAATCATGTTCAATCAATTTAATTTGACACAAGTTCTAGAGACAGAAGGCTGATCAACAGACAAACGAATACATCAGAGCAACTTTAAGTATTCATGGCAAAGGGTCTGAATTATGTTTTGTTTTTAATACCGTGTGCTGATTAAGTCTATACCACAACAGAATGTAGAGCATGGGTCTCAAACCGGTTCCACGGAGGGCCGAGTGTCTGCAGGTTTTCGTTTTTTCCTGTAAATTGGTTCCAGGTTCAGACCTAAATAACCAGATGACAAGACAAGAACCAGAATGTGGACAACTTTACAAAAGTTTTTTTAGAAATGTCTTATCGCACAATTCCATTAACAATTGCAAACAACTGTTTTTCCAGCCGTATTACATTGATTAAAAATAACGTCACATGGAACATTGTAAGGTCATATAATGTAATCCTTCAGGTTCCCAGCAGAGAGCAGGGCAACATAAGGAACATCCTGAACAGCATCCATGTGATGCCCCGCCTCTGACATAATCCTATTCAAATGTACAAGGTTAGGAAAGGGATATGATAACGCTTAGGGTATGGCTTACGGTAAGGTTATAGGGTATGGCTTACGGTAAGGTTATAGGGTTGGCCAGAATTGTGGATTACCTAAAGTAATTTCAGTGGTAAAAACATGGACATTTGCAATGAAAGTATGAATGTCTTTACTTGTGAACTGTTCAGTTTTTCCAAATGCAACTCTCCTGAATAAGTGCTACCTTTGGATTCAAAACTATAAACACACTTTCCAATTCTCACAAATGTCCCAGACCAATCAAACCCCAGACTTCTCGGTATTAGCGACTTTGTAAAAACTAATATTGGCAATTTCACTTCTGACAATGCTGCTACGGGATTCTCCTCCCTCTCAACCAGTTCATGCTGATGAAGAAGGTTGTGTAGAGCTGGGCCTTTGGATTCATACTATGTCTTGGATGCCACCTGGCCAATCCCACAGCTGTTTAATTAATTCTATTAATTAGTAATATAGAATTATCATACAGGTCAAGCAGTATAAAACATTTGTTAATTTTACTTTGGAAAATGTAATGGGGTGGAAAGGGGATGTGGAAAAACAACGGGGTCTAGAAGATTTAGGAGTTTGAGTAAATTACAGATCAACTGCATTCTCTGGGCGGTGCAGTCAGGCATTTGAGCTGGCCGTTAGCATACTTCAGCCATGCTTAAGGTCCTAAATGACGTCTGCAGCCGACAACTAGCTGTATTGTGTGGCTGTGTTTATTGACCTAGCCACGGCCTTTGACACGGTCAATCACCTAATTCCAATCAACAGAATCAATGACCTTGGATTCTCAGAGACCTGCTTAGCCTCGTTAAAAAAACACACTTGAAATGACCTGTACCATGTAAATAACCTGAGCTTCAGCTGTCCAAACAACTGGCTGTTTCAATGGGTGTTAAAATCAAGTGTAAAATCAAATCCAGGATTTTTCTGGGGTTACTCAACACCGCATCCTTCACTGAACATACCCTTTGATAGTCCTACCTGTACAGTAGATTAGACGTTCTTTCACACAAACGGCACGCTCAGCGGTTCCAGCTGATCTGCAAATCCCTGTTTCCCCCAGTTTGCTCCTCAATGACAGCCTGCCAAACAGACCGCAGCACGCTGGTAGACACTTTCCCTCCAACTGGTCACCCCCCCCAAAGTCCACACCTTATTTGGTTGTCTTGTCTTTCATTTATCTGATGTCAATTGCTGGAACGTGGAAGTTCAAAAGACGGCGAACTTGATACTTTCCTTACCCTTATACGTTTATCCCCTTCATTAAAAAATACAATTGTTGGACCAATCTGATTACTGCCCATGCTAAGCACTTTACCCAACATTATCTGTCACCTCACATGGTGAGTCAATGTAAATAAGAATAAGAAGTTTAAACAGGTAAATGAAATGTACTGCAAACCAATGGTAAACCTGAAGAACAGAATGGCACGTTGGCTGAATAAACGTTAATTAGGTCCCATATTCCCTTCACAGTCAATCAATCATGCTTTAGGAATAGTAACTGTGGTGAAATCATGACAAAATAATAAATGTGATATAAAAACATAATGAAAATGTGATATAAAAATGTGATATAAAAACGCGGAATGAAAAACATATATTTTTATTACATACATGCATAAGTAATATACGGACAATATGGTATAGTAAGGTTACATAGAAAACCCCATCAGGATATACAGTATGTATGGGCTAAGTCAAAATGAGATTAATCACTTCAGGTTAAATATCAAGCCTGTTGACATAATCAAAAAACAAGCATGAGATAATCAAGTCCTCTCAAATGTATTTAGGTTTAAAAAAAAAGGGTACATTTTAGCATTAAGAGAGCTTAGTAGTATGAAGGGTTAGGAAAACATACCCCATATTTGGATAAATGAGGCATGCCCTTTTAAACAGTGGTCAATAAGCAGCAGTAAGCAAGGCACACTAACATTTTGCATGGGTTTATTATTTTATGGTTTTCTTCGGAATGGCTGGCATTCAGCAAATTTCCTGTGCAAAGAACCCCACCATTTGGTGGAATGTTACCCTTGACGCATGTCGTCAAACATGAACTCTTACTTTGCCCCAAAAAAACGTTTTAGTGTTGTAAGTTAGAAGAAAAAGACTGTTGCTATAGTCGGGGGCTGTTTGTGTGCTAAGATATGCGTTTGATGTTTGTGTTAGATGAGTTTGGTTTACATGCCCTCACATTTTCATTTATTCATTGGTCTCCACCAAAAAACATGTTTGGCTTAGGCTTCATGTATAGAAAAAAAGTAGCATTTCTGGTATAGGACAACATTAAGGTGAGAGGCTGTGTTAAGAAATTATATTTAAGGTTTTGGGGGTCCAAATTAGGGTTAGGGGAAAATTGGATGCAGAACAAGAATGGATAGAAATTCCTAAAATGCATTTGTGTGTGTGTGTGTGTGTGTGTAAGACCATGCTTTGCATGTATGTAGTATATGTGCTGTATGTTCATGCATGTGCAAGCAAGAATGTGTGCTTGTCTCTGGGTGGTCTTATCTCTTATCCTCCACCAGTAGCTGAAGCCTGTCCTCTCCGTAGCGAGGGATACCCTGTCCAGTCTCAATGGCCTCACAGTCATCTGTGAAAAACACTATCTCCTATGGGAAGTCAAAATCACGCTCAGGCAAATACAGTATCTCCAGCTGCAGAAGGTGTCTGTTAACATTTCAGTCACATGTTGTACATAGTCAAGAGAAAATGTGTCTATCCAATTCATATGGTCACATCTTATTACAGGTTGACAAGAGGGCAAAAACCGTTAAGGTGCCAAGCTATAATAATTGCATTCACCACATACAGGGACAGCTAGGTCAAAGACATGTCATTCTTTCTTAAATATTCTGTAAGTGATTGGAGCTGAGCGAACATACCCGATAACAGATACTGTTGATGATGGTATACATTTTATGGACTTTGAGTTTCAACAACCGAATCCCGGGTCGGTCTTGGCAGTACGGTGTTGGATGGTTCGTCAGAATATAGAGTAAGTCACGGAGCTTGGTTGTCATGCACGAATTCTGTAGGGAAATTAAAAAGGCATTGGAAAACACAAAGTTCAACGCAAAGGTTTTACGAGAAAATGCACGCTGAAGCGTTAAATCAAGCGCGTCAATATAAGAAGTTGTTGATATTGGCATGTAATAATTTTTTGGGGAATGCATTTATCAGATGAAGCTTCTCAAACATCAATCGTTTTTAATAAGATATGAGGTTACAACTTACGTGCACGTCTAGAAACATCTTCGGCAAAATCTCAACGCATGTTTTCTGCAACAAAAAAGTTTTTTCAACACATCAGACTATAATACATGGTAACGGTTTAATCAAAAATATTAACTTGAAATGGCTCACCGCGCGAGTAGAATTGTGTAACTTTTGCAAAAGGTGCATAATTTCCTTGCTCAGGCCGAGCATTCGGGAATAGCATGTTGGAGGCGCACATTCCGCCAACCAAATAAAACTGAAGAAACATAACACACATACGGGTCTCATCCTTCAATCGTTGCAGCGCTAGTCTTAACAGGCTTCTTCAAACTCAACTACGCAAAACCTTGAGTAGTACACAACTGCGGTCGGTTCAGAAAATGTAGCGTGGATGAGCAACAAAAAAACAGGATGACGTCGAAGATTCAGTAAGCGGGAAATGAAAAACATATCCCACTCTTATTGATTTTGGAAACACGTGGCAGTGAAGTCTATTTACCAACAATATACAGAATAAAAAAACCGTGTATCACCTCAATCCACATGTTACTGAAATGAATTGAAGCAAATTTGTGAAGCATGTATTTGGCTGATGAAGGATTATCATATTCATTTGTAAATGAATGTGTAAAACCTGTATAGAACATGCGTTGCGTGTATGCGTTGTGAAAATGGGACATTTAGGCATTTCAATGGTAATCTTTGCGTGTATCCTATTTTCACAATAGTTAACCTATAACGCATATCATTCTTTAGAATACATTAAGCAATACCTTCTTTGTGATGGCCAAACATGTTACAGGCGTGTAAGCATTTAATGAACATTGGACAACCACACTAATAAATGTTTTAATAAAATTGTACTTGATCTGACCAAATTGCATTCATTTCATAACATTAAATACAGGTATAGGTGAATATATGGTTAAGGTATTTGAAAAGACATGCATCATTTGTTATAAAAAAAACTAGCTGCCTAAACATAAAGCCTGCCCCTATCTGGCTAATGAATCGTACCTGTTCACTAGGCTTACTTGTCGTCATAATACCTCTCGCTATTCAGTTCATTGTCATCGTAATACCACAATCACACGGCAGGGACTTGTGAGACCACAGAGTGGAAAGTACATGCCCCTGTCCCAGCTACAACCACATCCCCAACCACATTTTAGATCTGGGGCCAGGGTGTAGGGAACTTATACATGGATTGCACCTACGTCAATCAGTTGTGTCGTTGTCATGGTCACTGAAGTTCTACAGACGCAGCAGCCAAATCCGCGACAGATAATGACTTTAAATAGGTTTAACTGACAGATTATGTATCTAGTCTAAATTACAATATAGGGTCTCAAGAAATACGGCAAAATTGCTAACGTAGGCTAATATCAAGTAGAATACAGAGCTGCCATCATCATTATCAAATGTACTTCGACAGAGGGCAATGTTTTCATTAGCCAGCAAAATCCGTCAAGAATAGCCAGTAATGATAACGTTAATTGACTTGTTTAATATCTGTGTACTTCCTTCAGTGTTTACTAGATATTTAACTGCATCGAAAATCAACTTCATGTCATCAAAATCGTAATAGCAGGTGTAACTACTAATAGTTGCCTTTATTTGGCTACAGCATCTATAGATTGTCAGTGACCATGGCAACGCCGTGACAGATTAACAGAGGTGTAATCCAAGAACAGGTACAGTCAGAATCAAGTCTCAGCTTCTGTCCATGGGGGCTACCGATCCCTTCTTCAAATTGAGGAAGTTCCTCTTCTTCCTCTTCCAGTCAGCGGTCCCTGCTGTGCCCTGGGGATCCGTCGGTGCACGGAACACAAACAGCCTCTCCCCAGTTGTGGGGTTGCCCATCGCCACGGCGTCGCAGGCGGAGCCATCGGTGGAGGCTGCTGTTGCATGTGGGGAGTTGAACACAGTCTCACTGTTCACTTCTGCTGCCCCTCCCACTGGAATCCAAACAGAGTCTTGGAGCTGCACCAAGGACGGGGTTTGGCTGGTTCCAGTCACAACTGGTTCGGGAGTAAGTTGTTGTGGAGTGAGTAGAATGGATCCCTTCCTCCCCATTTCCTGGACCAACACTTGCATGACGTCCCTAGGAGCCTCAGGTCTGGGATTCATGAAAAGCCTCTCCATCAGACTCAACCTCTTTCCCTGGAACCTGGAAAACAACCAGGAAGAGCATTGCATATGCTCATGTTTTTAAGGTCTTAAGAGCGGTGTTCATGACATATGCATGTGTTGTTTTTTGTAATGTGTCTATTGCTATTGAGAAAAAAAAAATGCTGGTCAACACAGAATCCATGTTTAAATGTAATTGTTAGGCATATTTATATTTCCTTAACTTAATAAAAGGTACACAGACCAACCTGATGTCGTCATCAACCTTTCACCGATACCATTCTGAGTTAATGGAGACCAAACAGGACCCCTAGATAAAGTGTGTCCACATTTGAAGTGAAAGCGATCAGAGGCCTTTTGCTACTCACTGGGTTTGGTCCAGGTCTGTGGAGTGGGCGGAGACATTCCTCCCAACCATTTCCTCTCTCAGTCTGACCAGCAGAGATTTGCCTGCTCCCTCTGGCCAACTGGCAACCAAAACCCAGAGAATGGAGAAAACAAATCATCATGAGCATTGTATTTTAGTAAAGAACACATCACCAACAGTGTATTTTAGTCTGGAAAAAAATAATGAGCAGTGTATTTTAGTCTGAAATACATTATAAGCAGTGCATGTTATGGTAGAATACATGATAAACTGTGTATTTTATTCTGGAATAAATCATAATCAGTGTACTTTTGTCTAGTGCACATTTCATGTGGTACTACTTAAGATAAACTACAATGTAATGTCCCTATTACCCTGACTATACAGGCCGAGTCAGAGGCGAAATAATTCAAAGACCATTATTCACACAAAGGATTATTTCAAACATAATCATGGTCAGCCGAAACAGGACGTTGACAGAAAATTTCGACCTTTTCATCACAAAATAAATTAGCATTGACAGAAAACAAACACATGTATGTGTACCTAAATCTTGTATTTAAAAAGAATTACAAAGAACAACAAACATTAGAGACTTGTTTGTATGTATATATTGACAACACAGTGAACAACAGTGTGAACAGTACGTTTGCTTTGTTTAATCGTAACACCCTTGCCAATCCCCCACCTTTCCAGGGTCATCCTGCCGCCACTTAAGAAAACAAATGCTTTCACAGGGTTGGTTTCCTTTTCATTGTAGCACCACATTTCTGCTATCAAGCTAGCTACAAAGAAAGCCAAATGATTATCTCCACCCGTATGTAGTACGTAGTCGGGGATAAACTGGACATATTTTACATTTCAGTTGATCTGTGTTTAAGGATATTTGGGAGGTTTTTTCGAAGAAGTCTTTTGGGCTAACTGCTTTTTAAACAGAAAGTGGGTACTTCTGCAAGTTCTGTCAAGTTATCATGCAAACTGAAATGTCACCATCACCCTCTACTATCAGCAAAGTCTAATAAGGTAAGGTAATGCTGAAACGTTGAACAATTTCCATATCGTTTCCTTAATATTCGCTTTGGTGTCAGGAAATGTGTGAAATTAATTAACACCGGGGAAAATGGTTGATATTCAAATCACGTTAATAGGATCTTAAATAAATTCTTTAGTTGACAAATGCATCTTATTAGAATTCCACATGTGAAACCAACTCTGTCCTGTGTTTACTAACGCCCAACATGCATTCTTCAGGCGTGTCAGTGCTCAATACAAACCTTACCAGATCAACTGCACCATAACTCCAGCAGTTCCAATCTCTACTGGATTCACTTGGAGGGTTGAATTTGGTATACAATTAACATTCTCAATAATTTATTAAAGTATAGCCAGAGTTTTGACTCGCTAGACAAGAGGCTAGGGTTTGACCTTTACCAATCAGGTTTCAAGACAGGTCACTTGACCAAGACTGCTCTTCTCTGTGTCACATGGCTCCCCGCACTGCCAAAGCAAACTCTCTTTGCTCGGTTCTTATCCTCCTTAATCTTTCCACTGCCTTTGACACTGTGAACCTCCAGATCCTCCTCTCCACACTCTCAGAGCTGGGGGGTCTCAGGTTCTAACCACTCCTGGTTTGCATCATACTTGGCAGGGGCTCCTACCAGGTTGAATGGAGCGGCTCTGTGTCGGCGCCACGCACTCTAACTACTGGTGTACCCCAGGGATCAGTCCTATTCTTTTGATTTCCCCCTTGATTCCCAGGTTGCAACACGCATATCTGCATGCCTGGCAGACCTCTAAGCTTGGATGTCAGCCCACCATCTAACCCTCACGAGTGGGCAGCTCCTGCTCAGGCAAAACTCTTCTGTCTTGTCACCTCAATGGTGGAACAAACTTCCCCTTGAAGCCAGGACAGCAGAGTCCCTGCCAATCTTCCAAAAGCGGCTGAAAACCCACCACTTTTATTTGTGTCCCCAACCACCTAGAAAAACCACATAACGTTGATTTCTTTGTCACTGACTTCAATTAAGAAATATGCACTTATTATGATTGTCAGATGTTGGTTTTCCAAGACACCTTAAGAGAAATGCACTTATTGTCGCTCTGAATAAGACCATCTGCTAGATTACAAAAAATTTAAAACGTTATTCCAACTACACACGATAACTGGATTCTGTGATGTTGTTTGGATTTTATGTTTCAAACATGTGCTCACCCTGTCTGTTGTAGACGGAAAAAGAGAGCCATGACAAAACTAGTTCTTATCATTCATGAAAAGTAAAAAAAACAAATGTACTTTCAGACTTGAGTTTTAAACAGTGCGGAACAAAACAATAATGGACTGCCATTAAACTATAGCCAGACTCAGGGGCTTTCCCCTTTCTTACCCTGGGCTCTGCTGCTCTGTGGACCCCGGAAGGGTAGGCTGCTTGGGACAGAGGGCGTCGATGAGGGAGAGCAGCTCCGACTCTGGGAGGGTCGGGAGGAGCAGACGGAGAGCCTCCAGGAGAACCTCAGTAGAGATCTGGCTCTGCCTTATCAACCGGGCCGCAAATTCCAGGTCCTGCAGAGGAGTGGAACAATTGGGGCTCTTTACGACTGTCAACTATCCAGAGCAGCATCTTAGAGACTACACCTGGACTAACTTAACTAATAGGAGTGGCGTCTTGGAGCCTACACCTGGACTAACTTAACTAATAGGAGTGGCGTCTTGGAGCCTACACCTGGACTAACTTAACTAATAGGAGTGGCGTCTTGGAGCCTACACCTGGACTAAGTCAACTAATAGGAGTGGCGTCTTGGAGCCTACACCTGGACTAACTTAACTAATAGGAGTGGCGTCTTGGAGCCTACACCTGGACTAAGTCAACTAATAGGAGTGGCGTCTTGGAGCCTACACCTGGACTAACTTAACTAATAGGAGTGGCGTCTTGGAGCCTACACCTGGACTAACTTAACTAATAGGAGTGGCGTCTTGGAGCCTACACCTGGACTAACTTAACTAATAGGAATGGCGTCTTGGAGCCTACACCTGGACTAAGTCAACTAATAGGAGAGGAGTCTTGGAACCTAAACCTGGACTAACAAAATGTATAGGAGCAGTGATTTAGAGCCTACACCTGGACTAACTAAACTAAAGTCAGAGATTCATAGTTCTATAATGGCTAGATCACCTGGTCACAGTTAGCGTACAGCCTCTTCAGCTCCAGTTGCTCCTTGAGATCCTCCATGGCCTGGCTCCTGGCGTTGGCCTCTTGTAGCCTGGCAGAGATGGGAGGTATGAATGGACGGATGGGTGAAAGAAAAGGTTAGAGACTAGGAGTGGGTCACAATTGATAAATGGCAAAAAAAATATGCATTTCTTGAGGCAAGTGGGTATTGATGACAGCTCGGAGTGGATCAAAGCACTAACTCAAGTCAATGTAAAAACACACGGCCACCCGCGCCACAGAACTGTCTCGTGGTACATTTGAATAAAATCAAGGGGATCCCACTTTTATAAGATCAGACATAAGACCTGCCCTGGTCTGAACAGCTCTCCATTATATAGTGAACTGATCTTCACCAGAACCTCTGTAGCGCCCGACGTAGGGAAAAGTGTCATTTTGGATACATACGTGATGCAGGGTGATTTATGCCCCACCTCTCGATCTGTAGACTGGTGACCTGGTCACACTTGTACAAGGCCTCGTGCAGAATTGCAGCCATGCGGCTGTCAGGCTTTATTTGGAACAGCCTCCCATCTTCCTCCTCTCCCTCGTCTTCATTGGCAGAGGCGTCTGAGTGTTTGGCTAGTTTGTGTTCTGGCGCTCGGCTGGGCCCAGTCTCCAGACTCTCCAGCTCGGCGTGCTCTCTCTGGAGCTGCTGCTCCGCTTCTTCCACAGCCTGCCGTCACACAAAATGAATCATGAATCGATTACAGCAAATTCCTTGGGGGTTTCAAGCCTCTTCCTTGAATGCATTCTTGGGTTGGATTCTGCTTCTTGCTTGTCTTCAGTCAAGCTTTGCGTACTAAAACAACATACTTTATATAACTCAAACTGCATTCCGTTAAGAACATAAGATAAAACTAATGCAGGGTGCCTCAAACATTGTAAACATAATAGTCACCTTTCCTTATCTGTTTATTTGCTGATTATCAGCTGTTTTCATAAACAAGTATGGACGGAAAATTCTGACACTTAAAGAAAATTCGAATACGCAAATTATACTTGATGAAAAATATTCAAATAATTATAATGGCCTTATAGTTACAGTTAGTTACATTTAAATTATGTCATAATGAGGGGAGTTGTATAAACAAAATAAAAAATTTGATTATCTCTAACCCACCTAGTATCAAAGACAAAAATACATTACTTTTTATTATTCTGTTTTAGCACCCTTCCCCAATTTCCACGACCAACCAGTTAAGTAATGTGGGTTACAAGCGTCCACTCACTCCTGACCCCCTCAGCTAGTTGCGACCACTCAAGCTGAACCGCCAGAGGCAACCAGGAAATCCCTGCTAAGGAAACATCCCTCTCACTGGTTGGTTCATTTGCTTGGCTCACATGGCTTTAGTTTTCCGGCGCAGTCAGGCTCCAACCTGGACTGAAGAGCCAGCCCAGATACATAAGCTTTTGGGACCAATCAGATGGACTTTGTGACTAGGGAGTCTCTTCAGATCCGGACCATACAAGCGGATACACGCTTCAGTGTCCTACCAGATAGTGGTTCTGGATGCTCTGGGTTACGGGGGCAGAGGCCAGCCTCCTGCTGGCTCGTAGCTCCTCGGTAATAAGGCTCTGGATGGTGAGCAGAGCTCTGGAGGTCTCCAGGACCCTGGTTCTCCTCTCAGCCTTCTGGTAGTGGAGGGCAGCCATCTGAACGGCCAGGCCATCCACCTGGTTCTGGAGCTCAATCTCCCGCTCACCATGCATCTCTTCCAGGACCTTTGACGTAGAGGTCAGAGGGTGTTTTAGGACAGTTATGGTCACAGTTAGACAATGCCCATTTGTTCTGAACTCCAACACAACGTTAGCCTGGCTAACGTATCAGGTTATAGGTCCGTTTTGTAAGCCTATGTCACAGGGACTATCTAAATCAGTAGACTGACTAATCCGAATTATAACAGTAGTTAATATTTATAAGTTACAGCTTCGACAGCATCGAAATTATCATAACAGTGATTACGTTTTTAAAGTCCAAGGATATGGTTTATATTTTGGCAGCAGGCTAATGGTCTTTCCTGTCTCCAAGTTTGATCATGGAATACCCAGCTTTGTTCAGCTGGTAAATGTGTGTGGGAAAGTGTAGATCTTGCTTTTCATGTGAAACTAGGAAGAAAGTGATTTCCAAGAGAGTTGTGTAAAAACTTTCTCCATTCACCAAGTGCCCCTCAACCTTTAATTTCAAGGTTCCCCTAACCTTCTCCACAAGGGTGTTCTCCATCTCCTCTTCTTTCTCGAACAGCTGGATTCTGCCTTCCATCATCTTCCGGAAGAACAGCAGCTCAGAGGGGCCTGCTCTCTGTCTGTCCTCAGAGGACTTCCCTGTTGGCCTGGTTTGGTTCTGGAAAATACATAAAGATGTTGCTTAAATAATGGGGGGTGGGGGGGTCTCTGCAGGTTCGGGTACTGTAATGTTCTCATTTCTTTTTCTTATTAGTTGACATTTGTTTTACTATTGACAAATCAATTGGATATTTCAATGGTGTTATCCTCAGAGGAACCTACAACCCCACCTCCAGGTGTCCCTTATTCTTGAAAAGAACCGTTTTACATTATAACTTAGTTATAATGCAACCAATTCAAGTGATGTGTGACATTTACGCATCAAATGGACCAGTAGAGGGCGTTGTTTTTAAGAAAAAACGGCCATGCTTTTGAAATACTCCCGCTACGTTACCTCAGGCTGCTGTGAGGGCTCATTCTGCTTCTCCAGCATCTCTTTCCTCCAGGAGGTCACAGCGGTCTGCATTTTAGAGCGGGAGAGAGCGTGCGTCAGCACCAGACAGTGGTCCATCCGGGACAGACATTTCTGGAACTCCAGCATCATACGCAGCAGCTCCTCGTCTGACAGGGTGAGCTGAGACGAACACAGGGACCTGGGAGAACGACGAAACTCACTGGTCACTAAGTCGCGCGTGTATCGATGCACTTAACACAAAGGACCTGAGACAGTGACAGGAGAGTCATTATCCACCGGCGTACCGGAAAAAGGCCCTTCCCCTGGCCCTCAGCTCCAGCTGATTCTGCTGCTCTCTGATCATGCCCCGGTGCAGGGAGTCCCTGGAGGCCTGGAGGATTCTCACTGCCCCCTTGCCCTCCAGGTGAAGCCTCTCCTGGGCTTGAGAGAGAGCACTGGTGCCAGCCCCTGCGGTGGCCCCCGCCTCTGGCTGCTGGATAGGGCCACAGGGGGACCCCAGGGCCAGCAAAGTCTGGCTAGCAGAGGCCTGAATCGCTTTCACTTCCGCCATGGAGCTGTGGATCAATCGCATGGTGACCTAGGAGGTGGGAAAAGGAACCGGTGTTATTAATTCACTCAAATGTAACATTTTGAGCTGTTTGTGCAATTAAAGGCACAATTAATTTATATATTAGGCATTTTTGCTAATTATTATGTGTACGCTAGGTGAATTGCAGCAATGCAGCAATTATGCAGCAATTATGAAAATGCAGAGATTCATCACAATGCTCAATGAGTTGACAAGATGGCGTGGTTCCTAGGCGTTGACAAGGTGTGGTGGTTCCTAGGAGTTGACAAGGTGTGGTGGTTCCTAGGAGTTGACAAGGTGTGGTGTTTTCTAGGAGTTGACAAGGTATGGTGTTTTCTACCGAGGTTACCTTACGGATGTCGGCAGCCGCCTCCTCATCCAGGTTATTGATGAGCTCCCCCAGCTCCTGGCACTGGGCGGTCAACAAGGATTGCCAGCAGAGGAGGTGCTGTGCGGGATCCACCTCCATCCTCGCCTCCTCCAGACCTCCCCGAGATAAGGCTGAAAGCTCCTTTTGTCTCTGCTTGTGACCCTGGAGCTGGATGGGAATGTGAACGAATGAACAATAGATATTCCACATCACTGGTCCCTGTGGAACAGCATAAAACAATCACCTGTTTCCTATCTACTTCAGATTATCAAATGTAATGTCTGAAAGCAAGACTGCACATGTCTCTCTGCTGATCATCACCATGTCTGAGATGAGTTCCCTCCTCTTCTTCACCAGGTCACAGTGCATGGCCCTCCTCTCGCGGTTAAGAGCCTCATCCAGCCGCTGCTTCACCAGCACCAGCTCTTTCTGGGCCTTGTCCAGACGCTGCTCCATCTGCTCCTCGGACACATCGCTCCCCCTAATGGAGCACAGGAGAACGTGCACTTATGGAATCTACAGTTTGTGGAAATTAAGCTCACAGTTTTTCAAAATGATCTATCCCAGTTGGGGGCAATCGTAAGAAATGTTAAAACATTTGAAACAAACAAAACAGGAGTGCCCAAGTCAATCATCAGGTCAGTCATTAAGTTATTACATTCTTATGTTATATTCATTGTATTTGCCTGCATGTAATCTTTCTTAATAAGTGCTATCATAACGGAGAATCTTGTAAATATGCTACTACAGTATACTAGACTGTTGCAGTGCAGAGTAATGAGTTTCCACCATTCTCAGTAGCCCACAACATCTGAAGGAAAGGAAAGAAATAAACATCTGACATGTACAATATGTAGGACCATTTGTAGGATCATATGCTAAACCAACCTCCCGTGTTCCTTGAAGCAGTTCTCCAATTGTCCAGAGGTCTTGGAGAAGGTCTCAGAGATGAGGCCTTTCAGGCTGTAGAGGCTGTGAACCAAGAACCTCCTCTGGGCGTGGCGCTCTCCCAACATGCAACGCTTGTTGGCCAGGACAACATCCAGCACCTCTTCCAGTTGATTCTGTGCAGAAAACAAAACTAGATTTACAGTTTGGGCTGGATCCTAAGTTATAAAAACTAGAATTGGATAGGATGAGGAACGTACGAGAAGTGATGAGGACACTTGTTTTTCCTTAACACATTCCTTAACTACTGCTAAAGTAGCCGCCATTACTCAAACATGCCCTAAAAAAACATTAATTTGCCTTTTTAAAAGGCACAAATCTAAAAACATTTACAAAGTCTGCTGCCTCAGCATTTATGATGGCAATTTTCATATACTCCAGATGTCATGAAGAGTGATCAGATAAATCAGATCAGCCTTGAAAATTATTTTTATCCTCAAAAAACTATTTCCACTGCATTTCAGCCCAGCCAAAAGAGGACCATCTGACATCGTGTCAGTGATCCTTTCATTAACACAGGTGAGAGTGTTGACGAGGACAAGGCCGGAGATCACTCGGTCATGCTGATCAAGTTAAAATAACAGACGCGAAGCTTTAAAAGGAGGGTGGGGCTTGAAAACATTTTCTTCTTTTGTTAACCATGGTTACCTGCAAGTCATCAGTGCTTTTCTGCAAAAGGTACAGGGATTGGACTGCTAAGTACTAAGTTATTTTGTCTGATAAATCCCCTTTCCGATTGTTTGGGGCATCTAGAAAAACGCTTGCCCGGAGAAGAAAAGATGAGCACTAGAATCAGTTCTGTATCATGCCAACAGTAAAGCATTCTGAGACCATTCCTGTGTGGGGATGCTTCTCAGCCACACAAGAACACAGCCATGAAAAATCTGGCAAGCACATTTATTTATAAAGCCCTTTTTATATCAGCAGTTGTCACAAAGTGCTTTTACAAAACCCCCAGCCCAAAACCCCACTGTGCACACAAAAACAGGGTTGGAGCACATGAAGAATGGTTCAAAAAATCCTCATAGAGCAACTTCTCCCAATCATCCAAGAACAGTTTGGTGATGGACAATGCCTTTTCCAGCATGAAAGAGCACCCTGGCATAAGGCAAAAGGGATAACTAAGTGGCTTGATAAACAAAACGTCACAATTTTGGGTCCATGGCCATGAAACTCCTCAGACCTTAATCCCATTAAGAACTTGTGGTTAATCCTCAAGAGGCAGGTGGACAAAAACCCACAAATTCTGACAAACTCCAAGCATTGATTATGCAAGAATGGGCTGCTATCAGTCAGGATGTGTCCCTAAATTGACAGCATGCCAGGGTGAGTTGCAGAGGTCTTGAAGAAGGTAGTTGACAATAAAAGCCTTTGACACTTTGAATTATATTTCAGTATAACATAGTAACATCTGACAAAAAGATCTAAAAACACTGCAGCACCAAACTTTGTGTAAACTAATACTTGTGTCATTCTCAAAACATTTGGCCACAGCTATAGGTGTGTATAAACAGACAATACAAGCATGGCACCAAATTCTTATTCAAAGTGTTCTTTAATGATTGTGAAGCAGTACTCTCTCACTCCCTAGCCTACCTGGTAGGTGAGGTAGTCATGCAGAAGACTCCGGGCCACCGTCTTATCTAGCTCGCCCATCTTGGTGGTCTCCTCCAGCTCCTCTGAGAAGATCTTGTGCAGCTCCACCCTCCTCCACTCCACTATTTGTCTCTGGACCCTCGCCGAAGCCTCTTCGTGTTTCACTAGCAGGTTGCGCTGGAGCTGACTCTGGTTCAGCTTGTGGAGTTTCTCCAGGAGTACACTGACTTGGAGAACCTCCTGGAATGTCAACCACATCTGGGTTAGAGGTCAAATTCTGATTTAACATGCCCTGTGCTATGAAAACCTATTGGTTGTTCATGATTTGGCCCCATCCATCCAACAAACTTTTTTGAACTAATAAACTAATCATGATCTTATTATATAAATAATACTAGTCCTGACCTGCTTTAGAAGACCACCTAACAATGCCCCGCTCGACATGTCCGGGGCAGGGTTTATTCTCCCACTCGTACCTGTTGGTTGGCGTGCCGAAACAGCCCCTCGGCCCGCGCCTTTTCCTGGGCCTCCGTGTGGTGCTCTGCCTCCATCTGCTCTCGGGTCTCCTGGTTGCACTGGGCTGCTAGGGTGGCCATGCGTGCCCCGTGCTCCTCCTTCAGCTTGCCCTCCATGCCCATGAGCTGACCGTGGAGAACACTCAGCAGGCGCTGCTCGGCCTGCTGGGACATGTAGTTCTGGGAACGCAGAGAGGCCAGCAGGGCAGCGATTACGTCCTTGTACATCTGGACCCGACTGGACTCGAGGCTGGAGGTGGCCTGAAGCAGGCTGGACATTTCCAAGCTGCAAAGGGGTCAGATGCATATTACATACCTTGGACAGAGTAAGGACTGATATAGACCTGAAAATGAAAAAGCAGCACTGAATGAATGTAATTGAACTGGTGAAAAGCATCCTACTCACTGGCCAACGGATTGTCTCGTCAGGTTTTTGGTGTTAATCTATCCTTTCAAATGGTTGTCTTTAATTACAACCCTGTTTCAAAAACAGTTGGGGACGCTGCGTAAAATGTAAATAAAAACAGAAAAGCAATGATGTGCAAATCATTTAAACCCTTTATTTAATAGGAGTTCGTACAAAGACAACATATCAAATGATGAAACTGAGACATTTTATTGTTACTCGAAAAATATGCCCACTTTGATGAATTTGATGCCAGCAACACATTTCAGAAAAGTTAGTGACAGGACAGAACAGAGGCAACAAAAGACTGAAAACGTTGTGTAATGCTAAAGAACTAAACATGGTGGAATCTCACAACTAATTAGGTCAACTGGTGAAAGAGCGTGCAAGTAGTGCAACAATTTAAGAATAACATTTATCAACGTAACATTACAAAGAACATGGGGTTCTTATCATCTACGGTACATATCATTAAAAGATTCAAAGGATCTGGAGACATTTCTGAATGCTAGGGACAAGGCCTAAAACCAATATTGGATAGTTGTGATCTTAAGGTCTTTAGGTGGCACTTCATTAAAGAGAAACCATTTATAAACAGAATCCATAACTGCTCCCACCTTCTCGGGACCTGAGATCATCTTAGATGGACTGAGGCGAAGAGGGAAACTGTCCTGTGGAAATTATTTTTGGGAATCATGGATGCTGCATTCTTACGACTAAAGAAGAGAAGGGGACCATCCAGCTTCTTATCAGCACACAATTCAAAAACCAGCATCCATGATGGTATGGGGGTGCATTAGTGCACATGGCATGGGTGATTTATATAATCTGTGAAGGCACCATTAATGCTGAACAATAAAGACAGGTTTTGGAGCAACAGATGCTGCCATCCAGGGAATCTTCAGGGATTGCCTTGCTTATTTCAGCAAGACAATGCTAAACCACATTCGGCACATATTACAACAGTATGTCTCCATAGTAAGAGTCCTCGTGCTGAACTGGATGGAAAAAATATGACAAAGGCCCCTGTTGAGCAGCTGAAATCCTATATCAAGCAAGAATGGGAATACATTTCACTTTCAAAACTACAGAACTGAGAACTCCTCAGTTCTCAAATGCTTACAGAGTATTGTTAAGAGGTAAAGCAACACAGTGGTAAACAGTTTTTAAACGAGTTGCTGGCATCAATATTAAAGTTGGCATATATTTTTCAAGAAACAAGAAAATGACTTTCAACATTGACAAATATGTTGTCAAGCTACTATTTTCTATTGAATATAGGGTTAAAAATGATTCTGCACATCATTGCATTCTGTTTTTATTTACATTGCACACAGCGTCCCAACCTTTCACTTATAGATTATGCACTTATAGACAACATTACACATCCCGGCCAAAATAGAAGTCCCGGAATGAATCTTTTAGCCTTGCAACTCAGGTTGAAAGTAGACCCCATACTTACACTGACCATCGTAAATGTGAATAATGCCACAAGAGCTACTTTGAGTCTAATTAGCATCATTTTATGAAACAATAACATATTTTCGAAGCCTTTAGGATTCATTAAAAAGGCTAGTATTAAGACGCTTCCCTGAAGTAATGAAGCATTACATCTGTAGGTGCAAACATACTTCTCCAGAGCTTGATACATGTTCTGGGGTTCTTCTAGCACCATGATGTCCACCATCTTGTCTTCAAACGCTGCCTCTTCTTTGACCGTCTCGCTCACGTTGCACACTGCATACTCAGGGTCTGAGTCACCTCGTTTTTTCTAAAGGAAAACCCAATATAAGAAAAATGTACGATGTCTATTGTGAATGTTATGCTTTCAAATTTAATGAAAAAAAAAAATATCAATCAACCAAATAGATGAGGAAGAAGAGATCTCACTAAAACTTCTAAAAGTATTTTTCTTCCCTCAGCTAAAAGGAAATATTCTTAACAACCTACCCTTTGCTGCAGAGAGTTTTTTCTGGCTCGAGCACAGACCAGGTTCATGGCAAGAAATCCCAGTGACAGCAACAGCAAAGACAGGGCGAAACCACCGACAAACCCAGCAAAGTGGACACTGTGATTGGGGTAAATCTGAAAGAGTAAAGTAAAGCCTGTCGTTGACAATAATACAATAAAACAAATCACTTTGAGGAGCTTGCTCAATACTGTTCTGATCACTTCAATGAAAGGTAAGGCAGGCTATTGAACTAATAAGTCCATTCTAAATTACCTTGTCCGTGGAGTTCACCCTCAGGGTCAAATTAGCCAGCACTGGCCCAAACATACTGACATCATTCTGTGAAGCATGAGCATTTAAAGTTACAGTGGAATACCGTAATGTACCGTAATTTAAGGGTTGTTGATGGCAAAAGTTGGAAATAGCAAGAGAAAAACCAAGCAAGTACAATACCAGCGAAGCGTTGGAGAAGGTTAGGAAGGCTGGCAGCTCCAGAACCACGCTCTTGTGAACCTTGACGAGGGCAGTATAAGTGACGGCGTACTGAGCCCCAGCTGTAAGAACACAACCAGAGCAAAATGGACATGTACATCAACTTCCTTCAGAGGGTCATGGTGGATAAGTGCCTGTTCAGCGGGACATAGGGGAATGACCACAAGCCGATGAGCTGTCTTTGAAACAGCAGCCAGAAGAGGTCAACTTGAAAATCTTCGATTGGCATTCATTCCATGTATTGGGTGTGCACTGATTGTAATCGCCCTGTGACAGAAAATGTGTCTTTCATGTAGATCGCTAAAATCTAAAAGTTCTATTAACCCCAGCATCCCTGCTAGCTCAACACTACTCTCCCTGAGTGAAAGAGTGGTTCGCAGTCCAACAGCTACCCTATGAATTGAAGATGTCTTAGATATTTTTATTATTTACCTGCAACACAACATTCAACATTCAAGTAATTTAGCAGACACTGCTCCGGAGTAACTTAGTAGTGAGTGCATATACCATCATAGTTTCTTGTATTAATATTGTATCTACCTGGCAGTGAATCAATGGTAAAAGTCTGGAAGCCTTTCTCCACCTCTGCCCCCCTACTCTGCAGGGGTGCTATCCCAGAGACAGAGTCCCTGATGGCCAACTGGGACAGGTTGGTTCCCCCGGGAGGCCCGATGTTGTGGATGAGCAGAAAGATTGTCAGATGTGGGAACTCTGTGCCGGCCCCCACCTGTGTCCCAAAGTGATTATATAGGGCACATGGTTTAGGGGGGGAGCACATGGTTTAGGGGGGACACATGGTTTAGGGGGGACACATGGTTTAGGGGGCACATGGTCTACAATGACATGACATTTTGACGACATGCCGCATATGCGTATGTACCCACTAACCAATGTCTGTTGTACCGGAAAGACAAAAAGCAATAACCAACACAAACGCATTCTTTACAGAGACACCAGCACTTGCCTGGGCGCATTTGTTAAATGTGATCCCAAACGCGGCCGGTTGCGTAGCACTCTCAATCTGAAAGGGTACAAACACAGGAGTGAATGCTACAGGAGAACGTATGCTGTTGTTTACCACGGTGACCTGTTTACCACGGTGACCTGTTTACCATGGTGACCTGGCCACCAACCCAGCGGGGGTGTGTTTGTAGGCCGCGTGTACCTGAGGCAGAGTGTGACCAGCCACGTATCTGCTGAGGCTGCTTCTCCGTTGGCGCCGGGCACCGAGCGGCCCCACGTTCACCAGGTGGCTCATGGAGGCATAGAAGGGCTGTCCCCAAGGGCCTGCGGCCGGGGCCCCCGAACCAAGAGGACCCCGCTCAGCACAGAAAGCCGAGGGTGCACATGGCCCCTGTTGTCCTGCGGGGTGATTTTTAGTTGACACGGAATAGTGCACAGAGACTGTAGGGAGCCTAGTTCTAATGGAACATCGGTTAGGTCAGATGGAATAGTTTAGCCAGTGTAATAAGCCTGTCACAGCCAAACATTGAGGTCTGGCATTTATCAAGATACATTATGATAGGATTGACATTTTTTCTGAAAGCATAAGAACGAACCGTTCATCTTCGCAATCGGCTCCTTTGATTTTACACCAGGGTTCTGTTGAACTGTTCTAGACGAGTACTGTTGGGGTGTAAACATTAAAAAAGGAAATACAATGCATAACAGGTCAAATACTTGCTGGACCATGGCACAGGCACAGACACGAAGGAATTGTACTCACCCTTGGTTGACCATTTACATATTGGTTCTGTGGAGTTCCCCATGACAGTAGGGCGTTGCATAACGCGGGATGAAGGTTTTTGCGGTCCTCCCGGATAGCGGATTGAAATGGATTTTCACGAAGGCTTACATTATGGAACTCACACAAATAACAAGATCGTTGTTGTATCCGAAATAAAGGCCTATTTACTAGTTGAAAACAAAGGAAAACATAGCACACCGTGACCAGACCTTCGACGAGGATATGTACCTTAATCATTCGTTTGTTTCCTAAAACTTTCACTACTTTCGAAATCCCGTTACATCTTGAGTCCTCTCGCTATAGTGTCGTACATTCGCACAATGTAGCCCTTGCAGGTCTATGTTTTTGCTGATAAAACTGCATTGTTTTACAGTTTGGTGGCATGCAAGACGCTCGAAATATAAGTCGAAATAGGTTGTCTTGCGAATGAACGATGATCATGGAAACGGGTCATCTAAACTTCCTGAAAGACTTTCCAAAAACTAAGAAGAAAAGGACAAGCTCCACCCCTAAACGTGCGTTTTTTGGGAATTGGTGTATTTCGTATCTTAAAATCGGTTTAATGATTGTTTACTTCGGAGCAGCTCCGACTGCTACTGAAAAGTTACATTGTAACGTCGTTGTTTGGTTAGTTACTGTGCTATTATATTTATAACTAATTACTTTCTCAGTATTTAGTACTTCTCAGTACTAACGTTGGGGTTGTTTTCTGAAGAAATATGTCTAACGTCTATAGCCATCATCGGTTTTTGTTGCTGTCCTGATTCTAATCTTTCATAAGTATAATATGTTGTGAAAACATTTACGTTTTTCTTGTATTTTCATCATTTGCGTCTGGGAATTTTCCAAAATGAACGAACGGGAAATGACAACGGAATGCTCAAATAATGTTTTAGTTCACTTTGCCGATTCTCTGCACATTTTTACTGGATTGTTAACCGTAGCCACTGTATGCGGGGTGTTTTCTGGAATCATAGCTGCAGCCCTCCTGTATGTGTTTTGCCTTAAGCCAATGCTGCTATCTCGTAAGGTAAGTTTATTATCAACGTGTTAAAAGACGGTAGTTGAGCTTACAATATGCTGCATGCCCGCTCTGTGAAAAATGTGTGTGAAATAGCATTTGGCTAGCACTCTTTTACCCATTATCTTATAACAATTTGACAGAATGAGTCACACACCTGATGCAGTGACAGTTTAAAGGCCCTGTCTTCCTTTACCTTTCTCAGGGCTATGCCGCCAGAAGACTATTCGAGGGGGACAACCTGGAGCGAGAGAACCACCCAAGTGATTGTGTCAGCAAGAAGGGGGTCCAAAATGACTGTGTCAGCAACAGCAAGACGGGGGTCCAAAGCGCCACTACCAATGAAAAAGTGAATATTCTGTATTGGTTGTAGAAAATAAATGTGCTTTAGTGATATGAATACATTTAGCAAGAAAAGTGTCTATTTAACATTTATTTAACATTCAACTGGCTTTCTGAAATGGTTCCGTGTGTTTATTCACTTGCCAGGAAAAGAAGCCACCACCAGTGAACAGCGACGTGGCTGCTTTTGCATCACGGGCTAAAGTCGTGTACCCCATCAACCAGAAATACAGAGTAAGATGGTGTTCTCGTTTATATAAGTACATGGCCTTCGGAAGATGGAGAGATCCATCATCATTTAAATTTGTTCTCTGAGCGCATGGGATCTGGTTGAAGGGATTTCTTAGCACAAACACACGTTTAGAACGTCTCTTGCTTACCTTTCAAGACAGCCTATGGCTGAAAACCCCCTTTAAAGAGAACATTTTAAAGCATGAAAAAAAACATCTGGGAAATACTTGACTTTGAGTGGAACAGCTTCTGAATGAAATGACTCCGCTTCAGCCCTTAGCGGATGGCGCCTCCAACCCCTCTCTGCACGAGCCCTCCAAGCTGCCTGTCCTCTCTCACGGAGAGTCCCTGTCGGGCTCCAGCAGGGAGTCATTGAGCCAGGACAACGACAACAGTAGCCAATTCATCTCTTCCTCACTGGTTCCCAAAAGCCTGCAGAATGAAAGCTTCACCCTGGTGACCAACTACCCCCACACACTCTATGGGGCTGGGTGAGCGGATGGAGACATTTCAGTTCATTGCTCTATGCTGTTCCATTTCCGCCGTGTGGCTCCCTACGCGTTTTGCCTTCAGTACAAACTGACGTGGGCTCTGTGATCCTCCTAGTTTTGAAGGCAGGATCAGTCTGTACTGTCTGGCCCTGCAGGACGTCCAGCAACGCTGCTCACAGAACCAGGAGGAGAAATGTGTGGTGAGTCACAGAGCTCTCCTTCCTTCATGAGTAGCAAACCTTTCTGTGAGTGCGGTTTTCACTAAATGATCTCTCCCTTGTTTTCCTTTGTAGCTCTTTCTCCGAATCCTCCAAGTTGTAATCGGCAAACGTTTTCCCAAGGATGAAAGGGAATCGGCTTTTTACGACAAGATTCTTCTCCAACAAGAAACGGTCTTTATGCAAAACCTAACACTGGAAGCATAACATGATTTGTCTCGCAAAGCGGCTGTTTTGAATTCAAATAATGTTTGTTGGTTATCTCTTTGTAGGACCTGGATTCACTGAAAAGAGACCTGTCAGGGAGTCTGTTTGCCTGCGGGAGAAATGAAGATCCATCAGGGGTTTGTACTCTGGAGGAGATTGAAAGAACTCAGAAAGACCTGTTGGAGCAAAGCCTTCAAATGGTACACTTGTAGATAATACCAATACACATTGTATGTAATGAATACATCCTACTGTCAAATTTGAACTATTTCTGGCAAAAGTACACATGTATAATTTTACAGCAATGCATTTGTCATTTTGAGACAAAAAACAGTTTTATGTCTAAAGCTTTAACGAATCTTGGCCTTTGCCTGGACACTTCAGAATCAAATCTGAAAGTTTGTTGGGAAAACCTTTATGTATGTCTCTCTCCTCAGACGAAGGGTTTTAGCAAGCAGGTTGAGACCTTCTGCCAGAGTCTCCTGGGCCGGTCCAGTGTACTACCCAGAGAGGAGGCCCAGGAGGTCATCCGCACCATCATTTACTGTCTCCTCTTGGTGGAGAACCACCTGACAGAAACCCAGGCCGCAGACATGAAGGTGTGACACAGCGAAGATGCCACAGCAAACACAAACGAGTTATTAGGATGACCCCCGGAGACTGAGCAGTATACGTGTATTTGATGTCACATTTGCCTTTCCGGTATAATTCCCATTCCTCATCCCACTGCCTCTGCCACTCCCAGAGGATCCGGCAGAGGCTGCTGTGGTGGGAGGAGCTGAGAGGTGTTCTGCAGGCCAAGCCCGCCCTGCTGAGACAGGAAGCGTCCCTCAGACACTCCCTGGTGGCCAGAGGCCTCGAGCAGCTGACCAGTGATGGACATCTGACCTTTGCCACGATGGAGACAACCTTGATGGAGCTAGAGGTCGCCCTGACGGAGGGCCTCCAGAGCTGCAGTGAAGGTGACTCAAGGAAGAATGCGAACACCGGCTTGTACAAGCGTGCCGACACACACATACACAAGCAGTAGTTAATATATAAGAGCACTGCTAAGCAGGACCTCTGTCACACGTAATTGTTCCCACGGGCCACCGGCTCCAAATAGCCAACCAGTGAAACAGAACTCTGGGGTGTGTTGACCTTCATGAATGTGATGGAATGTCGAAACAGGTATTAGTATTGTGAACACAGTTCCTAGAATGCACAGGGTGGCGAGTCGTCATAGTGACGTCTTTTACCCCAGTTATTCCCGCTGGGAGGTTTTGTACTTCTCCACCACCCTGCTGAACTCTCCTCAAAAAATTTGTGTCAGTCTTTCCGTTTCATAGAGTGTGCCCTAGTTTCTCATCGTAAAAGGGATGGTTTGTGGAGTTGGCATATTTAAGGACCTGCTCACCCTAACTAAAGAGGGTTAATAGAACAAATGAAATCCCAAGTGATTGGTATTTTTGAGTGAACTAACAATGGCCATTGAAGACGGCCCAGTAGTGATGATAAAATATGATTGAGTGTTTATACAGGTTTGAGGGAAGTACTGTAGGAAACCATGTATTTACCTGATCTACTTGACAATACAGTGAATGTTGTCGGGTGATACATCAAAGAGGGAGTCGTTTGTGATTTCTGGTGAACTTCTGATTGGTGAAGTAATTGGTCCAATCAATCACTTAGTGAAGTAATTGGTCCAATCAGTTACTTGGTGAAGTGACAGTGCAGTCACGTAAGGATGACAGCTAACTTTCTGATGTAGAATGCAGGATGAAAACCAAGGAACTTGTGTATGAACGGTGCAAGAAGATCGACTCCAAGAAGAAGAAGCTCCTGAGTGCTCAGCGGAAGGAGAGGAGCAGTGCCCTGGGTTCTGCACAGGCACACAGCGACCCACAGGAGTTTGTGAAGGTCAGTTTTGCCTTCAACGGCCTCATTGGTTCCTTGTTGTGCGTCCATCAACGGTTGCGCTAAACTGCTTCCCCACAGGGGCTGTTTGCTCACTTCATTTGAACGTCACCTGTGGATGTCTGCAATCTGTTGAATTGCATAATGTTTTCCAGTCCCACTGTGTTGTTCATGTTTCCAGAAAAATGCCTTTCCAGGTGTATCAGGAGCTGCTTTCGAGACAGAGGAAGCAGAACGTTGACCTGGAGCTGCAGCAGGATGAGAAAGTGACGGAGATGGTGTGTGATCTCTGGAGGGTAGGTAGTGACAGTGGTGTTTGTCTGGACGTGGCATCACTGCTAATCCAACTGATCACTAAGGGAACATGGCCTGTGGTCGTTCTTCAGAGGCATTATGCCACCTGGTCCAAGAGGCTGGGGGATCTGACCAAAGACATCTTCCTGCCTGCACCCCTGCGCCAGTCCCAGATATCCACTCACCAGGGCAAGAGCCTGTGGCTGGATCTGGAAGGGGAGTTGGTCACACTCCAGCGACATGCCGAGGGCCAAACCAAACTGCAACTGGAGGGCCTGCAAGCCCAGCTGAAGCAGGATGGACAGGTACAATGTTGAACACAGACGTGTACCAGATAGAGCGGACTTGATCACTTGTTCTTATACGTGACTTTATTTCTGTTCTAGTCAATGCACGTCTATATGGACCTTAGTTGCGGTCTTTTGAACAGGATATGGTTTGGGCATCACTTGATAGGAAAATGTATGAAATGGTCAGGTGCTGCATCTGGTCATGTTACAACCACTGGTTTTCCTTTCTGTTTTAAAAAGGTTTTGCTACATTGTGCTGTATTTCTGTTTGTTTGACCCGTTACAGGTATGGAGTGAAAAAACTACCCTGATTCTGTCCTGCCTCCAGCACCTGGGTGAACAGCAACTGAAGATCCTCAGAGACATGATGGTCAGACAGAGCTACATGCTAAATAGGTGACAAAGGGGACCTCTGGTGGCCGGGAGGTAGAAATGCATGCTGGCTAGTGCCACAATAATTCATGCTTTTGTGCATGGCTGATGTGCCAGACAACAGAACATTTAGGAATATTCACATAATACTAAATTATTTAACAATATATGTTTAAAATGTATATGTTTATTGAAAACGAATAATCTTTTTAAAGTAATTACAAATACTTCAATACGTTGTGACATTTTTGTCCAGCAACGCCGGGATGCTGATTGAGAAGAAACAGCAGCTCCTGCTGGCAGCGATTCAGAGACACTTTGTGGCCCGACATTTCTGTCTGAGGGTGCTGAAGGAGATGAGACTGTCGAAGCTCAAGGTGATGTCTCAAGGGGCCGACTCCAAGGCCATGTTGGCTCTAGACGATCACAGCCGAGCTACAGTCAGCTCAGAACTGCCCAAAGGCCAACATCAGGTGAACTGTCACACTGACGAACATATAACAGCCGTTTCTTGTGATCTCCTTACAACCGACAAAAGCACAAGAAGCTGCTGACACTTTATTTTGAATTTGTCACACGCACATCTCTGTTCCATTTGATAGCCCTGGACTGGACGACCCAGACAAGACACAACCACAATGTGAAAACCCGGTTTCCCCCTGGGAAACTGCTTTTCATGTATGTTATGTTTACATGTAGATGTATTCCTAAACAATTTAATTGTGCACTTTATATGGATTTTACGTTTGTTTCGCAATTGCATGCTGGGAAGACTAGCAGACGCTAGTCCTAAATGATCAAACGAAGCAACAAAATGGAGATCGCCTCCCGTTTATCTTCTGCTGTTTCACCCTATCAAGATCACCTTGTCGCTAGGCTACCTGTCTCCCTGTGTCCACGTGGCCTGACACCCACCTCTTTCTGCGTCTCCGTCTCCTGTCAGGACTCCAGTGCCAGTGTTGCTGAGAGGCACCTGGGTCCGGAGACGCAGCTGATTGGCCACAGCTTCCAGCAGGAGTTCCTGTCGGAGCTGGAGACGGCGTCCGAGCTTCTGCAGTCCAACGCCCAGCTGCTGGTGGGACACGCACTCAGCCAGAGCCTCCGGCAGCGGATGGACCCGGCCACCGCCACCACCGGGCCCCAGCCGGACCGCGGCAGGAAGGTATTTAAGCCTTTGGGGCGTTCGAAGCTGATTACATTGCAGTTCCCACATTGTCTGGATAGGCTATTAACAGGAAACCAGACTGATACCTGACTGCATTGTCAATGATGTGGCTTGCCACAATCGATTGATCTATTGAGAGGACTGTTATGCAGCTGTGCTGTGTCCAACGTTTTGTTTGGTCCAGAGCCAGCTGACGGAAGTGGCCTCAGAGAGTGTGTATGTGACCTGGGGTTCCCTCAGCACGCTAGTCACCGGCTACTACGCTCAGATCCAGGACATCACAAGGAGGCTTCAGCAGCAGCATTCTAACCGGGCCAGAGGTCAGATCTGGATTCTTCTCCATTTAAGTCTTATTTCCAGTTTGTCTGTGAATGTTAGCGAAATGCAGTTTGTCTAACGTTAATGTAATACATGTGGTTTTAATTTATTAATTTCTCTGCAAATTAATACGACTGTCACTGTCTGTCACAGAGGAGAGTGAACGACAAGAGAGCAGCTCTCGAATGACCAAGGATCTGCTAAAGGAGCTAGCAAACTGGGGAAGAAAGCCCATGTCCACAGAGTTTCATCAGAGGTACTGCTTCTTTATGAATGTACCTGTTCCCAACCACAATGAAATAATGTATTTACTGTTTTTCTTTAGGTATATTATATTATTAGATAATATTATATTATCTATTAAATAAGCAATTTTCATTTAAGATTCAGTGTCTTCCCAAGGATTTTCTTTTCTTTATTTTGGTCCGATTTGTGTAGTTGCATGTCCAAAGAAATTGTGATAAAGCTCTGGAGAAAACGGTAATATAATAATAAATGGCCTGTTATGGACCTGAAAAGATAACTGTTGGCTGTACTCCTTTTCAAAATGTAAGCTATACATCCAAGCACCACAGGAAATTGTATTTTGAAGGCCAGAATTTCTTGATTGTGGCTTACTGTGGGTCCCGACCCAACTTCATTGGCCTGCATCATTAATCTAGGCACGGTTCGTTATACCGCAGGTGGGCTGATCTATAAAAATGGGAATTCCACACCACACAATGTAAAAACCTAGCTACATTGCCAAGCTAGTTATCTGGTATTCAATCAATCTAGTTAGTTTACAAGGCTATCGATAGTAGTAAATACCTTGTTTTTGCTTTTCCCCTTGTAGATGGTTTATCTAGAAAGTAATACAGTATAATAAGTACTTTTCTTTAAACCACTTAATATTATATTGTATATTAGGGTGACTATACTAGTCTGGTGGAAGGTCTGTATGCGCAATGTACATTTTCAATGAAAATGGTTAAAATGACAACAAAAATGGCAGACGGTAACATTTAGCTATTTAACCAGTTACCTTCCTTTGACTCAATGCCAATGAAATAAAAATAACACGATTGTCTGTGCTCCATATGCAGCAGGTGTAAACTGTACGGGGAAATGCTTACTTGGTAACTCTTCCTCAACAATGCCATGTTCAGTATACAAAAAATTCAAACATTGAAAATCCTGTAGTGAAAATTAGATTGCACCCAACAACAGACACGTTGGCACCCGTACCAGTGATCTGGGGAAACAGGTGTTAATGGAAGGAGTTATGTAATCTGGGTTGAAAGCGACAAAACTGGATAAATATAATGTGTGTTTGTGCTAGTGAGTGTCAATGACGGAGCGTATGTGATGGTTTAAAGAGAACACACGGTCACTGAACACATGATACAGCAACGTTCTCACTGTGTAATGGTTTTCTGTGCCACCTGCCATGCTAACAGGGTTGAACTGCAGAAGAAGAGGATGTTGGAGCAGTATGACTTGCAACAGGAAGTGTCTTGTGAAACTCTGAGGAGAAGGAAGCTGGCCCAAGAACAGACCACTGAGATATTCAAAAAGCAGCTACAGGTACGAACGGCATGGGGGTTCATCATTAAGATATGCTTGATGCGAAACCAGAGGATTCTTGTAAGAGGTGCCAGGTTTTTTTATGTGAAGAGGTTTTTTTTCCAAACGGTTAACAAGGCAACAGTTGAACAGTTGCACATTGTATTTTTATGTTCGCTCCATCAGGAGGCAGAAGAGGCCTTCACAGCGAAACTGTCCTCCTTAGCACGGATTCCATCAACCCATAAAGTGCTCAGCACTGAGGATGACATCATAGGTAGTATGCATAGTATCTCAGTCCATCTCAGAGCAATAGCACCCGTTTTCCTGAATCGTTTGTTGCTTTGGACCACAGTGAATGCATGGCACTGTGTGGGAGCAGGGGACATGTATACTTTTGAAAATACAGATCAGTCTCTGTATCAATGCATTCTTTTTTTTTTTATTCTGAAAACCAAATGATTCTACAGGGGAGGAGGAGAATCCGACAGTGAATCCTACACTATGGAAGAGGCGAGAGAGACGGGAGGGTGAAACTCTGCTCACCAATCCAGCGCTCTTGTTTTCATAGCTGGGAGTTGGCAAACGCACACCTTGGGAGGACGGCTGACGAGTGGAACTCATTTAAAATGGCTAAAAGTGTTATTCTGAGATGGGCGGTTTGTTGTGGTTGAGAATATGAATGTTCATAAACAGTCATGTGAGAAAATTAGGACACCCCATGAAATATCTAGTTTTTTTTTAAAGAAATATTGACAATATTTGCTTTTCTTTCAAGCAATATATAAATATATATATATAGAGAAAAGTAAAGTGATTGAACTGAAAACAATGACATTTTAACCATGATATCATTTATTTAACAAAATATTTACAAAGATGCCATTAAGGAAAAAGTTAGGACACCCTACGCCCTAATAGCTGGTATTTGGCCCTTTGGCTGAAATAACCTCCATTAGTCGTTTTCTATAACTTTCTACCAGTCTCTGATATCGCCTGAGTTGTTACCAATCCATCATGCAGAATGTTTTCAGCTTTGTGATGTTTGGTGGGTGTCTTGCATGCACAGCCCATTTTGAATCACTCCACAGCATCTCAATAGGATTAGGATATGGGCTTTGACTTGGCCATTCCAAAACTCTCAATTTCTTTATTTTTGGGTCATTCCTCAGCCCTTCCACTGTCCAGAAAATAATTTTCAAGTGGAGAACATTTAAAGCAACTACGAAAAGGCCCAGGTCAGGCTTTCTTAGCAAGTTCAGCCCAAGAGCAGAACGCAAGATGCTTATAGAAGTCTTCAACAATCAAAAAATGTAATCTCTGGAGTAGCTCTTGCCACAGCTGATGTCAAAGTACATGCATCAATCATAAGAAAAGGACTGTACACATTTGATTTTGCATGGGAGGAAACCCTTGCTGTAAAAAGAAACTACCAGGGCAAGACTAAAGTTTGCCAGAGAACACCTAAACAAAGACCAGGACTTTTGGGACAAAGTGTTTGGACAGATGAATACAAAGTAGAATTGTTTGGGCACAGTAACAGAAGACATGTGTGGCGTAAACCAAAGACAGCATTTGAGCACAAGAACACCATACGAACTGCATTGAAGTGAAAATGTCATGGTCTGGGGCTGCTTTGCTGCAGCAGGGCCTGGCCAGTTCACTATTATAGAGTCCACTATGAATTCTTCATTGTATCAGAGGGTGCTGAAGAAAAATCTAACACCATCTACCTGAAAATTAAAGCTGATGGGATGTGGACTATCCAACAAGACAATGGCCCAATACATTTCAGTGATTCCACCCAGGAATGGCTCAAAAGAAAGAAATGGAGAGTTCTGGAATGGCCAAGTCAAAGCCTGGATCTTAATCCTATTGAGATGCTGTGGGGTGATTTAATATCATGGTTTTGGGTTCAATTACATCACGTTTATCTATAGATATTGTTTTAAAGAAGTTCAAATATTGGAGTCCATATTTCCATATTGTCCATATTTTTTTAAAAAGAACTAAATATTTCATGGAGTGTCCTAATTCCTTCATCTAACCTATATTTATAATAGCCTTGTATGTACATTTCTAAACATTGTTTTTTATTTCCAAGATTGAAATTACGGAACATTCTATTAAACTAAAAAAGAGATACAAAGCTCTATATGACTTCTGGTTAAATAACAAATATTTTACAGTACCAAGAACAAACATTTGCCCTAATTTTTACATTTTCAATAATTTTTTATTTTATTTAACAAAGTTAGTGCAACACCCAATGTGTATTGCCCCTTAACACTCAATAACTGGGTATGCCCCTTTAACTGTAATGACTACAACAAAACACATCCTGTAAGTGTTGACCTGTCACTTACTGTAGACGTACTATGGCCCATTCTTCCATACAGGACCACTTTAACCAAATGTTTGAGCTGCTTTAGAGTCCTGACACAACATCTCTTTTTGATTTAAATGTAGAATTTGACTTGGACAAGCCAAAATGTTAAATGCTTTTGGCAATAATACATCTTTCGGCATTATACAGTTTTGCTTCTTGGGTGGCATTAAATTATTCTTTAGAATTCTACTGAATTAATGTTTCAATCAAAGCCAGTCATCCTGGTCTTGAAACAATTGTTCAAACCATCACACAGCCTCCACCCTGTGGGACCACGAAACAATTTAGAAAGAAAATAAGGGAGGAATATTACCTATGTGTTGCCCTTTACATTTTTGTAGAAACAATTGCCATAGATTACCATCTCAGCCCATAGTGAATGCATAGGATTGTATTTTACAGTGGAGATTAAAAAAATAAGAAAATAATTTACTAATACCCTCCATTCATTGTCGGGAATCGAATTGGGTTCCATCCTATAGCAATTTGATATATGAATTCCTAAATGCCTGACAGGTGAAACCGGACAATATGTTGGATTTGATTCCAGTGAGAGTGCAACTACTCAAGAAACGAAAGCTTTCCTCTCCTCTCAGTCTAATGGAATTTTATGGACCTTTATGGAGGCTAATGTTCGCTAATGGTGACAGGTCCACAAGGACTGAACCGCACAACTGGATGTGTGGATGTGTCTGCTTCTAATAGGGCCTCCTGGCTATATGCTTTACGGTTTAGCCAGGGCCGGCCCACCGTATCTATACACTGTATTTGTTTATTATATTTTGGGAGTCACT
Organism: Novumbra hubbsi; assembly: GCA_016801125.1. Classification (NCBI taxonomy): domain Eukaryota; kingdom Metazoa; phylum Chordata; class Actinopteri; order Esociformes; family Umbridae; genus Novumbra; species Novumbra hubbsi. The sequence goes on from JACXGK010000774.1 coordinate 72,758, forward strand.
GAACTAGCCACGTCTAACCATTTTTAGAGATTCCAACTTGTAATAGTCACAGCTAAATACTAATAGAAAGTAATGGATCTGAGGAAATTATGAATTTCTCTACTTAAACTTGGATTATATCTCTGCACTGCATGCTCTAAACATTTATCCCATAAACATGCACATGGGGATTTATAAGACAGTTTATCCGTTGTTAGTTTTATTCATGCTACTTTATGTGTATTTATTACAACATTCTGAAAGTTTTTTTTCTTAATTTACTCTAACATTTCTGTTGTTGTGATGGAACAGACTAGTCTGACTATTTGGTTTTCGTGTTGATATGGTAACTAAAACACTATCCGGAAAGAGATTCTGGGGTAACATCCAAGTTTACAGGGTTTTGGTGTCATTCATAACACATTTAGACAAGTTTGTAGTCAGTGGCGCATGAATACCTAAATGTGGAAAGATGAGACTTCATATAAAACAGCGGAGCAACCACAGAACAAGAAGAAATACGGCCATGTGGAAAAAAGCAAACTTCAATGTGATGGCGAAACGCACAATGGCAGGAAGTTAGCTTCATAGCAATGCTATTGCATGATTAACTAAATGTCATTATTTTTCAAGTCTTTCTTCAGGAGGCCCTCCAAAAGGTTTTGCAGTGAGTTGGGGACCCCCGCATACAAATCTCTCCTAGGGTCCAAAACCTGCTAGTGCCGACACTGTTTCCATCTAAAAGTCTAGAAGCCTCAATTATAAAAGCATACATTTTTAATCTGTTTTCTCTTTCGAACAAACACTTTTGTGATCTGACATGGAAAAAAACACTCATACTCATACTCACAAATATATTTTATTATCCAACTGCTGGGGATTTATTAAAGACCAGTATGTTTGTAGTTAACCTACGTAGCAGTAGCATTTACACTTCAGGTGTTATACAGTTATTCCATTCCGAGAGATAATGCTTGGTTGAATGGCGGCTTTTTTTTAGGTCCTCTTGGGGATTAAAGGGAACGGTGCGTGGATGACCTGGTTTCTAATTGTCTCCTCTCAGCCAAAACGGTAGCTTCCCGTTTTAAGAAGCCGATCCAACAAGAAGAGAATAAATTCTGCGGTGGAATTAATATTTTTTCCAGGGAATATCGTTAATGTATGAATCTGCAGACAAGTAGGCGATCGGAGGGGTTCTTGTATGTCTTGAAGTCAATGTAGTTATTTTAACTGGCGCCAGAGCTGCTTTTGACGTCCGACGAGTCTCTGGCTAGAGATAAAAGGTAAGTGAAGTCAGCCTGTATGTCCTTTCTTTAAACCAAAACGAGATAGATTATTTGCTTTTAAAAAGACAACAGTGACAAGCGAATGACGACAATGTGTTAAGTTACTATGACCCCGCGAACGCTTTATGTTCTACAAATCAGTTTAAGGGGGTCTGATATGGTTTTAGAAAAAAATACTTAAGTAAAACCCTGCGTGTAAGGTATACCAAATAGTATGAATAAAAATGAATTTAAAACTCATCGCTTTTTAAGTAGGCAACTATATTTCTAATCTGGTTCAATTCAAGTTCATTCGACTGCTCCCGGAGCAAGGTCTCTGCAGAGTATTCAGTGTTTCCCCGTCACGGATTCATCTGGTCAGTTATTTTAAGGTTTATAACAAGGCCGGCTCATGGTGTAATAATACATTTTATGACGTTGAAAACGGGGCACAAAATGTTTCCGGGGTTTGAATGAATAAATAGATATAATTAATATGCTTCACTATTTAGTTAGATTACATTGCAAATACTTAATAATTACGCTACTCATTTAACTCCAAGGTTTTCAAGTGGTAGTACTTTAGCTGTGTTTCAATAACCATTCTAAAAGCTATTTCCAACCCATTTGATTACTCTCACAACTCCTTTTCATTGTTGTTGTTGACTGGGAGGTGAACCTGGACCATGGCCGGCCTGCAGCAGGAGTACCCTCTTGTTCTCCTGGGGATTCTAGAGGAGCTGGCTGCTATGCGCCACTGGCTCTCCTTCCAGGACCTGTGTCGAATGGTCAGCACCCGCTTTGACCTGCAGCACCTAGTGGAACTCAGGAGCTTGCTTTTCTCCGCCGCCTGTCGCGACCCCTGTTTTCCAGCCACGCTCTTCAGAGACAGGGTCACCCCCAAGGGACTGGGGACGTCAGCGATAGGTGTGGCGGCCGACATAGTCACCATATTCAACCTCATTCAAATGACGGGCGGGGCTCCCGAAGCCCAGCCTGATCAGCCAATGAAAGCCCAGCACGCCCTCAACATTGACCAATCCCCTGGATCCTCTTTGCAGGGCTCTTTGCCCATCGCTGACGAGGCGAGATTCTCCAGACGGAATCGTATGCGTACACTCTCAGACTCTCAGACCAACTCAGGTCCTATCGACCAAAGTTTGCTTTGGCCCACATCAAATTACTCGTTCCGCAAGCGCTCCAGTCTCCCTCCCGACCCCCTCTCTCTGGTCTCCTCATCCCCTCCGGGACGTGCCAGGGCCGTGTCTCTGGTCTCCTCATCCCCTCTGGGACGTGCCAGGGCCGTGTCTTTCGACTGGCAATACAACACCCCGCTATTCACCGGAAGTGGTAGCATCGCAGGCCAGGCCATGCAGAGCATCTATCTCCCTCTGGAGACGGACAGCGAGTCTTCAAAGGATTCCCTGAGCGGAGACTCCGCACCCAGGGATCCAGGATCCGAGCCGGGGTCTGAACTTCATTCCTGTGTGGAGAAGAGAGACATCTTCAAGAAGGACTTCCACAATCAGTCACAACTTGTCCCTCAGGTGACCATCAGTACTGAGTCGCAGACTCCAAGAGGAGCAGGAGGAAGAGGGAGGCAGGAGCTTTTTTCCAATCGCAGCTTTGAACTTCTCTCAAACCCATATCCTTCCCCTACAGCCGTTCGGCCTTCACCAGAGCGCCGGGCCAAACATGAAAGTCTAGACGACCTCCAAGACTCCACATACTTTGGTCCAGGAGGTGCTATCCCCGAGTGGTCTCCCCTTCACCTCCAACCGCCCAGGGTTGACAAGAGCCTCAGTCTAGACGACAGGGTGGTGGGCTTGAATGGCTCTGACAGCTCCCTTCAGAGGAGACCTACCTCGAGCCCCACCAGCAACAGCGCCATCGGGAGGGCGTCCCCTCCGAAAGGATGGGATGGGAGTCCCGGACATGGAGGAGCGGGCTTGAAGGCATGCAGCACAGGCACACAGACAGACGCCATCCCGGACCCTCGCCGCCTCCGGAGCCTGGTGCACGCCGACCGCCTGTCCTTCATGACCTCCATGGACGACCCTGACATGATGGGCGAGGATGACATCAGTGCCATCTTCCGCTTTCTGGATGACATGAGCATGTGCGGTTCCACGGGGGTCCTCCACCCCCAAGACGGGGGCCCCTCGGCGGGCCAGGACACCCCGGAGGCACGGCGCGGTCGCCTGGGCCAGCTACAGAGGCTCTTCCACTCGCTGGACGGCAGCGACGACGGCGGCCTCAAGGCCAGTGTGTGCAAGCTGCTGCTCAGGATGAGCCAGATCGAGCAGCGCCTGGAGTCTCTGTCCGAGGTCAAGGCCGAGATCTCCCAGGTGCTGTCCTTCCTCCAGCGGCTGGACGAGAAGATGCAGCAACAGGTCGTGGCAGTGAGCGGGGGGGGTGGAGGTAGAGGGGGAGGGAGGTGGCTGGGGCCATCCATCGGGGGTGGGTCCTCCGTGGGTAGCCTCAGTCATCCACTCACTCCGGGTTCGGCCGGTTCCTCCGAGCCCCAACCCCTGTCTGTATCTGGGCATTCATTTGGCAGCCTGGACTGGAACCGATGGGGCAGCAGCCAAGGGAAGATGGAGGCGGACGAAAGTCTGGGCGAGACGACAGAGGGTAAAATGGAGTTCCTCACTCGGAGGGCTTCCAACAAGCCTGGGGATAAGGGCGGTGTGGACTCCAAGCGACCAAGCGTTGTCTCCAACCTGTCCGCACGGGATTGGACAGTGTCGTTCTCGAGGAGCAAAGATGGCAAAGAACAACCCGGTGATACTGGAAAGGTACTGCAAAAAGTATTCTTCGTTGGTGTGTTTGTCCGATTGCACGATTAGTTTGGGAGATGTTCAGGATTTGAGTTTGAATTGGGAGTCTGTTTGTGGAAAAGTATATGGGGGTATGTTTGGTGTGGGTGCTCCATTTGTTTCTAGGTCAAGGTTGTGTATTGTAAAGCAGACTTGGTCTGATCAGTTACCTGTTTAGTTTTTTTGAATGTTGGTGTTTAAATCTAGCCTTCTTAACTGATTTCTACTAGATTTGATAAGCATAGATTTGGATTATAAAGCCACGAAGTCAAAACTGGAAAACAATTTGGTATTTGGTCCTAAAACTTCCCTCATGTTCCTTCAGTTTGTTATTGCTAAAATAATCTTTCATCTACTGGTGTAAGTCTTTTCATCATCAATCATGTAAAACGCACAATGAATATAAATAATTAATTGTCCAGTGCAGGTATAGTGACAACCACAAATTATATCTGCCATTTTCCTTGTTCTGTGTAACATTTTATCCGTTGGTCCAAGATACAAGCTGCTTCCTGATTTATGATATTTAGAGACTAACCTAGACTAATCTGAAGAGCACTTGAATTTAATTTGACCTCTGTTATCGACCTTTGTGCTAGAAATAAATGGAATTCTATGCAGTTCAGATTTACATACTATTTTCCCCTTTAATATTCAGAGGTGTTAAGGGTTTAATATTAATATAAATAAATTAATATATTTTTTGAACTGACATTAAAAGTAATTCACATATAGATATTAGCATTTTATCTGAAACTGTTATCCAGACCGACCTACAGATTGTACATACATTTTAAGATAGCTAGGAGTAACAACCATGCTACTCAGTAGTAGTAAGTACACCTTACTTAGTGAGTGGGGGGGTGGGTATTTTAGATACACTTGAGTGTTCCCGAAGATGCCGGCAACAAGTCCAGATTACTTTACTACAATTATTTTGTTTGGCTGTTCTACCAAATGGAGACTTTGTGGTGTGAATAATTATGTCAACATAATTTTAGCGTGTATTCAGTTCTGAATCAAACAAAAATGTCTTAGGACATTAGCTGGCCTGTTCATCAGACAGCAGCCAGTTCTTAACACATTCAAGTAATACGACCTGTGGCTCTTTAATCTTCAGTCAAGGTTTCCCTTTCATTGGGATTCTCTCAAGTACATCTTTCATTGTGTTCCGTCGTTCACGGCTTCCACTGCTTGCCCTCCTCCAATCCTTGACCATTCTCACACATCTTCCAATGCATTCTCTGTTCCACGCCCCTGAACCCCCACATGCAGACGGACCCCTCAATCAACTCTGCCCAGAGTCACAAACTCCTCCCTAAGAAACCGTCCACCCTGGTGGAGCAGGTGTTCAGTTCCTCTCTCTTCCGTCAGAAGGGTGGCGGGTTGACCAACCCTGCACTGTCCTCCAGGCTGCCATCTGAGCCTCGATTGGCTGAGGGGAGAGGAGGGGCCTCGGTCTGGACTGTGGAGGAGAGAGAGGCCAGGATATCCCCTCTGGACCTGCAGGTACCTCTTTTGACCTACTTTCGGCCATTTTAAATTGTCTGGCAGGCATCCACGGTTTCTAAGAGGACATTTTTTGTGGCATATGACAAAATTATAATTTATTATTGTACCCCTACGAATATGCAGAGCTGGGCACCAAACCATGAATTAGTTAATAGTTAAATAAGTTAAAAAAAAAATTTTACGATTTAACATTTAAGTTAACTATGAAAATCATTATGGGACTAATTAACGTTAAATTTACCTTCCATTAACTTATTTCATAAATATGCTTTTAAAACCCTCCAAAGTATTTTTTTATTTGCTGTAGTCCGGAGTTCTCTATTCAGATTTCTCCTTAGGTTTTTTATTATATTTTTTGTCTGGAGTGGGGAATGAAACCAAATCCAATACATGCTGTGCTGAGTTACTTTTCTCTGCAGTAAGATTGCACGCTAGTCTCAAGGCTTTAGTATAAATGGGGAATCTTTGTATTACTTGCGAGCAGCTAAACGTTTGTTGTAAACATCATCTGTGACGGCCAACAAAGAATGTCTCATTAGTACCTGTGAAATAGATTAACAATTCATTATTATGCTGGGACAAGATCTTCCCAAAATGGAGTCACTTCAACATAACAATACGAGGCCTCACCTTGACGGAAAAGCGAATGTAATGTCATTTGGCTTAGTCAGGAAGTCAGGAATCCAATGGAAAAATTGCAAGCATTCAGCAGGTACAGTTAAAAAATGTAATTCTATGTCAGCTTTTTTAACTGTAAAGCAAAATGCTACAGTTTTGGGGTTCATATGCAAGCCCATGAAAAGGCTTTTTTCACACTTGTTTTTAGATGTTTTTTCAAATAATAAGTTATTGCCAACTTCCGTTCAATTTTTTACAATTTACCTGATTAACGGTAATCGAGGTTAGCCTTTTGGTTAACAGATTAACCGTTAACAAATGAAACCTTTTCATGAACTATGCCCAGCTATGCGGATTTGTATTCCGCAAATGTCTGTAAGAACAGAAATATCACGCCATCACGGCGCATTAAGGAAGAGGCGTTCATGGAAAGTGTGACCACGTCCAGATCCATTTGTTTTAAAGTGTTACAGACCACAGCTGTGTTACAGACCACGGCTGTGTTACGGACCACGGCTGTGTTACGGACCACGGCTGTGTTACGGACCACGGCTGTGTTACGGACCACGGCTTTGTTACGGACCACGGCTGTGTTACGGACCACGGCTGTGTTACGGACCAGGGCTTTGTTACGGACCACAGCTTTGTTACGGACCACGGCTGTGTTACGGACCACGGCTGTGTTACGGACCACGGCTTTGACTTTGGCTGTCTGACGGCTTGTGGGCTCTTCCCGCAGGCCCAGGAATCTATGAACCCCAACAACCTGGACTTCTGGATGGAGGACATCTACACACCGGGCTACAACACCCTGTTGAGGCGCAAAGAGGCCGGCCAGCGGCGGGTCAAAGCCTGCAAACTGGGGGCGCTCATCTTCACCGCCGTCACCATCATCCTCGTCATTGTCATCCCCATCGCCGCCATGAGCTCCTGAGCGTATGATCGGCCGGCGGGAGAGGAAACCGGGAACATCAATGCCTACTAGACTAGTTTTGGTGATGATGGGATGGCGGGATTCTGAGAGCGATTTTTTTTTTTACAATGCTATGTGGGAATGGTGTGCTCTATATTTGCCTTGCTTGTGCACTACTATTCTCTGGGGGGGGGGGATGTTAAAGAAAGACAAAGTTAAACTAATCCAAGCTCTCTGTGAATCCTCCATGTCATTCCAGTACGCTGAGGCCATCAATGTGCAATTATTGCCTTATCTTTCTGCAGACAAAAAACTGCCAGGTTAATTTATTTTAAGAACTTTTTTGGAAAAAAAGGATTGCTCAAAAAAAGTGAATTTGTGTTCTTTCTTTGACTTTGATTGTTCCTATCATCTACGCGACATGGTGTGGTGTTAATGACCATGTTGAATAAAACAGTGGTTTTTTTATATGCTGTTTTATTTCAGACGTTTTTGTCGTTCGTGGGAATTGATGTGATATCCGCTATATGTCACCGGCTGAGTCGGGGGATCCTTTGATGAGAAACCAACTTTGTTGTAGTTATTCCAGATGTAGTTGTTGATTATCTTTTGCCCTTTGGGATGAGGGAAAGAAACCCTCTGCCAGGAACCACTTAAGGTATTCTCTGTGTAATTGAATTCATATGATACCACTCTACCGTTACCTTATGTGCGTATATACACACGCACACAGACAGATCACACACAGAATCAGGACCTGCATTTATGCATAGCAAACACACAGTCAAGGCCTTTCATATGTGCAGCCCAAATGTGTCTAATAGTCTGGGCAATGTGTTGTTACCATTGTGACACGCCAGTTGAATGCACTAATACTCAGCTGCCATTGAGTTGGACACAGTAGTTCACAACATTTTAAATCATCTATTCATTTTATTTTGAGATTCTCACTCTGTGATTTTTACATCAGCGCATAAGAGGGTGGGGTAAGACTACACCTACAAAGTTCCTATTTTTTCTTTAATTCCTGATTATGTCTTATTTCTCTGGAGAGTTGAAGAACGGGACATGTGTCCTCTAAAGTACATCCCATGAAGTCTTTCTGCTTCCTATTGCAATGCTTACTCCACCGGGAAGTAAGATGGAATCATTACAAATTAAAAGAGCGCTTCTCCACCAAAAGCCCAGAAATAGGCTTTACATATGCCTGACCTACCACTAGGAATTGCTGAGTAACCATGTACTACCATCTTTCCCACTAACCCGGACCTCGCTGAGGAGATCTGCACCGTCCTGCGTGGGACTCCTGGGCACAGTCAAAGTGCCGCCACCTGGATGTAAACTCAGGTTGCAATGACCTGCTGAACTACGATGAGGTGCAGCATGACCATTTGTGAGCCGTAATAATGTAAGGTCTTATGTTTACTTTGTTGTACTGACCTTGTGAACTCTGAGCCCTCACCCACCTACAGAAAGTATCGTTGCAGGGAACCGGGGTGGGGTTCTATGCATGCATTGCTTCCTCTTAAGTGGATCTCGGTGAGTTAAGTGGTCCCCTTGAGTCTAGTCCTGGGTCCATTAGCGTTCATGTTTGGTGCCACTGGAAAGCTGTTGCCTTGTACTCAGCACAATCCTCTGAGCCAGTAGGGATTCACAACTACAAATGTAAAAAGTTTTTTTTTTTTGCCAACTTGACTTTGCTGAGAATGACAAAATGCATTTTCAAAAAAAATAAAGTATGACACAAGACAATCATTGTCGATCTAGGTTTAGTGGGATGGTTAATTAATAAAGACATAATTAATAGTGAATTGTACATTACAGCAAGTCTAGCCGATCAGCTCTAAAAATGCACAACTATGGGATTGGCTATTTAAGGTTCACCAGATGATGTCACTGTCCTACCCAGAGAGGACATTTCAAAGGAAATACCCAGTAAAACCGAATTTGTATCATTTAACCATGAACAAATAATAAAGCATGACAATGAAAACATGTTTATGTATCATTCATCAGGATTGCATGAGCAGAATGATAGGAGTGGACATGTGGTAAACAGGGGTTCTTGGGCCAGTATGGTCTGACTCAATCTCCTTCATCTGACAGACCTCCCAGTAAGAGATGATACATAGCCTTTACACCACTCTAAAGCATCCTGGATCACTCAGGCCATTATCGGAAATTCAATGAAGCTACAAATTATGGTTTAATCCCCAGAAAAACATTAATGTATTTGTATTGAATTGCTGAATGTGTGGTTGCCACATGATTCATAGGTGTAATTTCATAGTTTGGATGTCTTCACTATAATTCTGTTATCTGGAAATTAGTCAATTAAAGAAAACCCTATAAATAAAACAAATTAAATAAATTCTACGTCAGCTTTTTTAACTTTAAAGCAAAATGCTACCGTTTAGGGTATGCAAGCCCTTAAAAGTTTTTTTCACACTTGTTTTAGGTGTTTCTTCAAATTATAAGTTATTCCGTAAAAATCTTTTAACGATTTAACTGATTAACAGTTATGGAGGTTAACTTTTTGGTTCGGGACCCAACTGAGGCTGTGGGATTTTCCTGGCAACCCACTGAAGGAGTACAATGCAACAAACTATTTATGCATTCTGTCAAAAACATGTTGCCTGCTTTGAACACAACATTCTTGCAAAGCAAATCCGCAAAAATCTGTCAATAATACTGTAAAGTTGAGTATCTGACATAGGTATTATTTGAAAATGATTCACTTTTTGAGTTGAAGGTTTTTCCTCGTGTAGTATCCTACTATGAAACACATCGATCCGGTCCCACACTGTGGGTTACAGGTAGTTTCAGGTATCTCCAATCAACAAGTCTCTTAACTAATGACTTGGAGGTAGGTGGAATACCTAGGCTTGTAGCATGAATGTGGATATTATGCATAATACTTGCAGGATTGATTTGTGTAAAAAGGGTAGGCAGCATTTAAAATAATCACATGAACACATACATAGACACATTTGTAGGAATATCCATAGATACATATATTTGATACATATATTAATAGCACGTGTTACAGTCCCAATGTAAAGTTACACCTCACTGTTCTACTTGTTAAAGTTATTAATTAAAATCTGTCATAATGTGAAATTGGTGTGTGACGTCTTTTAAGGGAAGCCAACCAATGTATATCCCCCCACAATGTTGAGTGAATGTCTGGAAACTGAAAGCAATACTTTTTAATAATTTACTGTCACAAATGATCTGGCAACACTAGAAGGCTATAAGACCAACTGTCAACGTGCAAATTGCAATGCAAATATTGCGGTAACACTATTATCCTGTCCTGACCGGTGACTCAAAGCTTTGCCGGTATGTTCCATGGGTCACATGGGACATGACAGCCAGACTAAGACAAGACAGCCAGACCACATAACAACATTGGTTGAGAGAACGTGAAGTGGCTACTTTATAGACCATACTTTATTACAAGTATTTGAATCCTTTAAACACTGTGGTTTCTACCTGATTCGAAATGTGTTATTTCATAGTTATGTTGTCATTATTATTGTACAACATGGAAAATAGTAAATCTAAAGAAAAAACCTGGAATTAGTAGGCTTGTCCAAACTTTTGACTGGTACTGTACATAGTGGCCTATTTCTTAAAATACCTTCTCGGGTTTTTGGGGGGTAAGAGTATAAACGTGACATGTACACGGCAGAGAGAATTCCAACACTCGAATGAACCTTGACGAAGTGTAATATTTTCAGAGCCATAGAAAAGGCCTCCTGCTTTAAGGAATAAAGACAGAGATTCGATTATATTGTCTGACACATTTATCCCACATCAAGTCTAATGTACTGACAGTAGTGGATAAAGAATACGGCAGTTAGGAGGGAACAAATTAACGTAACGTTGGTTTTCGTAGGTCGAGGGTACACGTGCATCTATAAGCCTAGTTGCCTGTCTTCCGATTTGTTTTGTACAAACGAACAGAATAGTTGAAATGTGTGTCAGCTCCTGTCCGCGGAAGATTTCGCATGTGTTGTGTAGGAGTGTGCGTGTTTGTATGTTAGCGTGTTCTTCTCACAGCGGAGCTAATGCAGGACCTAGATACGCCATCATTGGCTGATTAACGACGCGGTGGCTTGAGTCCCATGTGTGCCGGACTAGCTAAAGGAGGACAAGCTGCGGTGATGGACGACACGCCTGAAAATGAATTAGCGTTTCACAGTCCATCTTCAAGTCATACGGCCGAATTTATTGAACAATGGCAACTTGTACGTTAATCTAATGTATTCCTATATTTGTTTTACAAAACTAAGGCAAATGGACTATCTTCCCCGATCTACTGATGTATTTTTTGCCACATTGTAGGTGTAGGTTACACTCCACCTCGCATGGTGGCGGTAATGCACAAGTACTGGCATTCCGCAGTGTCAGAGACCCTGGCCGAAGAAACGCCTTCTTTCTCGGCGCCTGGTTTTTGAAATACTGAGATAGAGAAGTTAGACCACGCAGGCGTGGCATTTGTTGTTTCACATACAACGTATCCTGTTTAATTCGTTATTATTACACATTGTTATAAAAGTTGCATCTTACAGCAACTGGACATCGTCCTAAGAAAGAGGCGTGTAAGTACAAACTAATGTTTGTTAATGTGATCAATGTTTTTTCTAGTAGTTAACTATCTACAGGTAGCTAGCTAGCCTGCCCTCTTCCTTAAAGTGTAGGCAAGACCGTTTCCGTCTGTTTTGTTTGGAGTGGATATGACATTACCCTTACTTTTGCAGCTAGCTATTCGATATTGTATCTTACTAACCTCAAAACAACAAAATATATAGTCACAGGCAAACTATAACATCTTCCTTAAAAAGGGAAGACCCCTGGTGAGTTTGTCAAGTGTCCTGACTGTTCTGCCCTGTACTTTCTGCACCTTGGTTTTATCAGGACATGGAGTCCATTGTGGTGAACCTGCACAACCAGTTCCAGAGTCTGAGCGCGCGCGCCGACATTCTCAATGAGGGCATCGAACCACGTAAGTCAAGTTCGTAACTTGTGAAACAGACCTTTCCGTAAGCGGTTGCGATCGGCACTGTCTATCTTCCATTGCGTCGTCTGAGGATCGTTTTCCAATAACTCTGGTGTTGACTAGTTCAAACCTCATGTCTAGTAAACGCGATGATGGTAAATGAGTTGGCAACTGCAGCGTCTCGTTGAGCCGATAATGTAAATGGTGGGGTAGTAGGTGGAGGAAAGGAAAATGAAGTCCCTGCCTGAAATACTTCTGTTATCGTGGACCCACTTCGCTCCCGTACGTGGTGATGACAGGTCTCTAAATGAGATGACCGCAGGCATTTGAACCAAAAACCCTTCCCCCTGTCCAGAGTTCCTCCAGATGGCTCTGAACTTCGAGGACTGCAGACGGAAGTGGCTGAAGCGGGAGGAGGAGCTTGGCGCCTGCAAGGAGGTGCTGACCAAGACTGAGACGGAGAGAGGGTCTCTGGAGGTGAAGCTGAAGCACGCCCGTAACCAGGTGGACGTGGAGATCAGACGGCGCCAGCGGGCGGAGGCGGATTACGAGAAACTGGTTGGTATACGCCCTTTGCCACAGAATGCCCGTCCCGCTTTAGTGTTGACGAGTTGGCAGAGTCACGTGGGCCGCGTTCCATACGGGAATGCTGTGTACCGTTTAAATTCCACGTGTCCTGAAGAGGATTCATGTCGTCAGGGTGAAACGTGTCCTTCGGACGGTTTCGCAGAGCTTCGCCTCGCCAAGCACCGCTCTGATTTGAGGTTCCTTGTCAAGTTGCTGTCAATGGGGGAAGGGCAACATTTTGCTGCAAGTTAGTAGTAATGAGTAAGGCGTTCACTAATTACACGCTGCTTGGCGGTTCGTGCTAACGTGGCTAACATCCGTTTGTGTAGGAGCGTCAGATCCAGCTGATCCGGGACCTGTTGGTGGCGGAGAGCTCCAGCAGCAGTCTCCATCTGAGTGAGGAGCAGCGGTCTGCTCTGGCCTTCCTCAACGCCCACTCACAGGCCGCCAAGAACAACCCCAACCTCAACACAAGCCGCAGGTACCGGCCTCCCATTGGTCCGCCGTGCCGGGGCTGCGTTCATTAACGGGACGAAACGGTTTGTCCTTGGTGAGTGTTGGCGGACTGTTCTTGCCGTGACCAAGTCTTGTGGCATGTCTTTCAGGTTAACCACCATAGACGAGTCCGCTTCCCTGTTGTCTGACATTAGCTATGACAAAACGGATGATTCCCTGGTAAGTGTCGCCCCTTGACGGTTTGCTTCCGTGTGACTGTGCGTTAGGCCGTCGCCACAGAAGTGGATACTGTGTTCCGGATGTGTTTTCTTTTTTCATTTGTCGGTCTGACCTAATTGTAGGTGGTGTCTAGTGTGGCCAGATCCATTTAATCTATTTAGTGCAGTTTTCACTGTTAATTTATGTCTTAATTGTGGGGGTTGTCATTGTTTGTCTTTCCCTTTAGGACTGGGACTCTTCTGTAATGAGGACCGTGAGACTACGGAAGCGCCAGAAGAGGGTGGGTGAATAGTTACCTGTTTGTTTAGAACCAGTCAGGTCCACTTTCATGAAGTATGTCACTTTTCGTAATGTTTATTATTATTATTTTTTACTGTGTTGTGTGTTGAAATGTAAACAAACACACGCGCGCACACACACACACACACACACACACACACACACACACACACGCACCCACACGCGCGCACACACAAGACTCATTCGGGTCCATTGTTCCTCGCAGCGGTCCTCTAGAAACCTGGCGGAGCCCCCCCAGCAGGCCGTGAAGAAACCCCGCTCCACTGGCGGCCCGTCAGACAGGGTAACGTCATGCTGTACAGCGCCTTACACTGCCTGTATACGAGGCTTTTTGGCAGGAAATCAGGTTGTTCTTTTTCCTCTCCTGTTTCCTGTGAATCACTCGGTATGTTTGCGTATTCTTGCAGGTGAACGATTCCGTGGTGGCCAAGACCACCATCACGGTGCCGGTCAACGGAGGTCAGGTGGAGGCCGTTTCCACCGTTCAGATGGTGCCCGGCTACTGGACCCGCAGCCGGAGGACCACGGGTGAGATGAGCCCCTCCGGCCCTCAGCCAGGCCCAGGCTCCAATGAGCACTACGGATGTTTACCGCTCGCGCTGAACCCGTCTGGTCGGACTCTCTTCCAGACATTTTATGGAGACCCGAGTGTTCTTTCCTGGTTTGTCACATTTGTAATTTTTTTGTTCGTTTTTTAAGCCGCTCCAGGTTCAGACACTACTACTACTATCGACCAATCAGAGACCAATTCTGAGGCACCCAGCACTCCTTGCCGTGAGGCTCCGCCCCCAACCAAAACCCCTAGAGTAAAAGTGGGCTCCCGAAGGCATGAGTTCCTTGGCAAGACGGTAAGCGGCGCTTTATCTACGTGGCGTTGTTGAAGGGTTACCCTGTCATATCAACCTGCCTGTGGTGGATGCTGGAACGCGTGCGTCGGTCGAGGGATGAAGGTTCCGCTACGGCTTCACTAACCTCCGTCCCGTCTCCTAATCACAGGTCATCAAGTCGGAGTCCTGCGTGCCGTGTGGCAAGAAGACCAAGTTTGGAAAGCTCTACCTGAGGTGCCAGAACTGCAAACTGGTAGCCCACCCGGAGTGCCGGGACCGCTGCCCCCAGCCCTGTAACCCCCTCCTAACCGGCAGCAGCCCGGTCCGGGGAAAAGAGGTACTTGTGCGGTTCCGGCTATAGCGGATCTAACCCACCAACCATGCTGAGTGTCTGGATGAGGGCCGTGTGACCCAAGTCCCCGGGGTGCCATTTTGTTTTTATAAACCGGTAACGGGAACAAATAGAACAGTAAACGGTTTATTTTTCGGTTTATCGTGGCCGGTTTCTAAGGTCGATTGACAGCCCTTGATTTTGCTGCCATGGTAACGGCGTGTGTTCCCTGTTCCGTGTCTCTGGTGCTGCAGCCCCACAGCCTGGTGGACTTCGCTCCCGCCTCCTCTCCCATGGTGCCGGTCCTGGTGGTCCGGTGCGTCCAGGAGATTGAGCTCAGGGGTTTACGTGAGGTGAGCCGCCATTTTAGCACCTTCTCTATCCAGGTGTGCTTTGATGAGAGAACATAATGTAACCGACGCCTTCGACGGTCCCTGTTTATAAATGTTCTTACTGTTGTGATTCCTGACACTGCCCTTTTCCCCCTCCCCGCATTGCCCGCCGGTGCCAGGCCGGTCTCTACCGCGTGTCAGGCGAGGGGCGCATTGTCAAGGAGCTGAAGGAGCGGTTCCTGAGGGGGAGGGCGGTGCCTGCCCTGGACAAGGTGGAGGACATCCACTGTGTTACTGGCCTCCTCAAGGACTTCCTGAGGAGCCTCCCTGAACCACTCCTTACCTTCCGCCTGAACCGGGCTTTCATGGAGGCAGCTGGTCAGTCATTGGCTGTTGGCTTTAAGAGGCATTTGAAACGTTGTTGTTGCGGTCAAGTGTGGACCAATAGCTCTGAAGAGTTACAATTTGGGACTGTTGCTGAAGTCTCCGTTCAATACAATTGTTTTCCCAGCTAACAGGATTTCACTTCATAATCCTTTTTATTTCCTTACATTGAAAGGAGTCTTTGACGCTCTGAATTCGTTCTTGTCGTCACAGAGATCCAGGATGATGGCAACAGCCAGGCGATGATGTACCAGACAGTCGGTGAGCTGCCCCAACCTAACCGAGACACCCTGGCCTACCTGGCTGTCCACCTGCAGAGGTACGGCTTCAAACGAGGGCCCCCGCTGGGTTACCAGAGGGCCTGACTGGGTTCATGGCATGTAGGACAGAATGGTCACCATCAACATGCCTTCAGGGTCACAGTGAATGCTTGAAACGATGTTACTGAGACCGCAGTTAGGGTAACCGATGACCTCCGCCTGGGTGCGTCATAGCCATTGGGATGATACAGGGTTAATATGTGAAAAAAACTATATTTGGCCTGAGGTCAGTCAACGTGTTCACCGCTAGGAGTCTGACCTGAGGTCAGTCAACGTGTTCACCGCTAGGAGTCTGACCTGAGGTCAGTCAACGTGTTCACCGCTAGGAGTCTGACCTGAGGTCAGTCAACGTGTTCACCGCTAGGAGTCTGACCTGAGGTCAGTCAACATTTCCAACACAAGGCTTCAGTGTTTTCAATTTTTTTTTACATTATATTCTGTAATGATAAGGTCTCAATGTAGCATCTCCTAGCCAAGGTAACTGGCTTTACTCCTATGTTCAATGAGGGTGAAAATGTAATAGTTAGCCTTTGTTGGGTCGCAGCGGCTTGTTTTTTGTTGTTGTTGTCTTGTTTGTCCTGTGTTGTGTGATGGGTGTTTCCAGATGTTATTACAACCCTGAAGGAGGCTTGTTGATGGTGTTTTACTTAATAAATCACTAAGTGGAAAACACGTTTTTTTTGTCAGAACGCCGTGCTTTGAATTCTTCTCTGTGAAATGGTTGCACTGGTTCTTTCAGGGTGGCTCAGGGTGTCCTGGATACCAAGATGGACATAACCAATTTAGCTAGGGTGTTTGGGCCCACCCTGGTGGGCCACGCCCTCCCAGACCCTGAACCAATGACCATCCTGCATGACACCAGCAGACAACCCCGGGTAACAATGTCCTCCACCTGACACGTTATATATCATACCTGTATATGTGGACTTGTACCGTCTGTTACTCCTTTTACCGCGTGTTGATGCATCGTGTCGCGTGTTGATGGATGTGTGCAGGTGATCGAGCGCTTGCTTGACATCCCCTACGAGTACTGGAACCAGTTCGCCATCGGACGACAGGGCGACACAGAAAGCCGGGTCAACGACAGCTGCTACGACACTCCGGACCACAAAGGTCAGAGAAATGCGGTCTCTCTCCTGGCCTGTGGCGGGAAAGATGTCTCTCGGTCCGTATGAGTAACCGGGTCTTGCCTGTCGGTTCTGTCCCCACCCAGTGAGCATGCTGGGGCCCGTGACCACGCCCGAACACCAGATGACCAAAACACCCTCCTCCAGCTCGCTGTCCCAGCGTATGAAGCAGACGCTGTCCGGCACCAGCATGTAAGCACCACCCACCTCCTACAGGGCCCCGCCCCTCCCTCAGATCTTGTGTGTTGTGCGCCAGTGTGCTCATTGGGCTGTGTTGTGCACCACTGTGCTCATTGGGCTGTGTTGTGCACCACTGTGCTCATTGGGCTGTGTTGTGCACCACTGTGCTCATTGGGCTGTGTTGTGCACCACTGTGCTCATTGGGCTGTGTTGTGCACCACTGTGCTCATTGGGCTGTGTTGTGCACCACTGTGCTCATTGGGCTGTGTTGTGCACCACTGTGCTCATTGGGCT